>JAVLVB010000066.1:1554338-1573147 GCA_032876305.1 Orestias chungarensis | reverse complement strand
TATATATATATATATATATATATATATAGTATTGGACTTGAGCCAGACTTTGCTTTTCCTTACTACCATTTTCTTTTACCTTTTTTAGCTGTGTTTTTCTCAGTCTTAGCAAAATAAAAAAGTCATAACCAAGCGTTGTCCTAAGAGTCCCTCTGCCTAAGGACAAATTTGGTTCAGTCAGAAACACTGTGGGGTGTTTGTCTTTGAAGACTATACTCATAAAGGGGCTAACATTCTGTGTATGCATCTGTGTGGGTGGATGTTTTCAGTGTGACAGCATCAGCATGCAAAAGGGTTTCACTGTGGCCTCATACTTTGGTGCAAAAATTTAGAAGATTTCTGTCTAAGAGCAGCTGTGTGTGGGAATTGGTGTGAGAAAGTGTGAATATTCCTTTGAAGCCAGACACAAAGGCATACCCTGTGACACCGAAAGGCAAGGTTAGACAAACAAATGTGGGCATGACCAGAGCCATGTTTACTCAGCTTAAGGAGGACTACATATGACAGAGCGGACATCCTCACAGGATGGAAAGATGGGACTAAATGAAGTCAGAATTACAAAACAAAGGTAGAGAAGGAATGATAAACACAACCAGGACAAAGCAGAAATGAAGGGCAGTCAAATAGTGGAGGGGAAAAAAAGCAGGGAGAAATAATGAGTGAATGAGATAGAGAACGAAAAGATGAGGGACAAAAAAGAATGAAAATAGACGTAGCATAGAGAAATGAAAGGAGTAGAGGGAAGGGAAAGAACCCCCAAAGGGGCCTCAACACTTCAAATGCTGTGAAGGGTACTACAAAGAACATGTCTAAGGTTGACTTATAAAGTAGCTATGACATTAACTTTTGCATGTCTGTCCTCGAAATATGATCTAGATGTCTCTCCTGCTTTGTTGCCATGTGTGCAAATGTATCTTTTTTCATCTTTCAGCAAGGTACAAGCAACTCACCATGCATTTAAAATATTCTCCACTGCTGCATCTTTGTGGCTGGCTCCTACATATTTGCCAATAGGTTTCAATGGTCCTTTGGGACCGTTGATTAGCATTAGCATGTACTTAACGTTCACAAGGGCCTCTTGGACATCTGTGACTCAACACTTTCTGGGGGGGCAAATTAGCCTAATGGGGAGAAAAGAGAAGGATGGTGTGCTCTCTGCTACAAAGGGGGGTTATAAAGTTCAAAAAAGGTATATTTTTAGATTATGTCTTATAGCCTCTAAGCACATCATTTTAATGAAGCATTGCGTCAAACACAAAGATAGCCTTCGTGAAAACGCTTTAGTAGCGCGGAATAAGGTGTGGTGGAAACGTTTCACTAATAATTGGATCAGCTTAGTTCTATTTGATTAGGACAGGACATGAGAATAAGAAAGAAATCAGTAGGTTAAATGTTAATCAGAAAGCAACAATGGCTTAAGGCTCAATTGTTTCTTTTAGGAGTGCAATATTATGTTTCGGGGGGGGGTTGAAGATTAAATGTTCAGAATAAATCTGACAATCAAGGTAAGTCCTACAGCACCACAAAACCCCAGTGTCTAGATTGATTTTTTCAACAAAGTCACTAAACTAATATGATGCTGATCTACTACAAATATTGAATCAAATATCCACCAAATGTTTACACAAAATAAAACAAAAAATAAATAAATGTGAGCAGCTTTAGCATATTTCATGATCCTATTCTAATTCTCAGATGTGATTCCAGGGTTAGAGCTATCAACTTTTAATGACCTTTTTTTTGTTTAAGAAAACCATACATCTAAAATTTGTCTTTTCAAACTTCAGTATAAGCAGGACTGAGGATTGTCTCCAATAATTTAAACATTAAAAATTTATCAGGCATGTAATTTTTACAGAGGCAAAAGGCAATTACGTTGTTTTTTTTGTTTTTTATTAAACTGTTCTGCTGCACTCCTTTGAAATCTCTAAGTTCTTAATTATGCAGTGGATCAATGAAACTGGGAAAATGAATGAAAAATAAAACAAAATAGACCAAGGCAACTATTTGTATTTTAATGGTTAAGATACAAGTTTTTTTATTTTGTTTTTTTTTAAAGAAGACCACTATGATATTCCGTTGTACTGTATAAATTCTGGTATTCTGGTAGTTTTGCATTTCAAGCTAACCAGTTGTTAACTTAAAACTGTCAACCTTTACCTATTCTATCGACTGCTCAAAACTAACACGTCTCCATTCTCCTTGTCTTCTGGAAGTCTACTTAGCAAGCAGTCATCCTGTGCTCTGATGCACTCCTGTTTAACACCTTGGCTGAGCTTGCTGAATAATGCAGGAAAGAGCACCATTGGCTGAATCAGCACTGAGGACAGGTCAGTGGAGACACTGCGTTTGAACGACTTTGGCAGCCTTGACACATAAATGCAGAGGCAGCACACGCGCACTTCAAAAACACACACACACACACACAAGCATGCGTGGGTGCATCATCTTGTTTTGCATAAACACAGGTAGCGGAATACATATCTGTGCAAACCAGAAAGTCTTGTTAGAATGTGTAATTAATATAGATTAAAGCTTGTGTTAATGTTAACACTCTTCCCTTCATCGGAATTCATTATAGCTGACCAGCTAGCTACCGCAGGATGTAAATCATGGCAGTAACTTAAAGTCTATTCTACAAAATTTAAACAGTAAATCTACACCCTACACATATAACTGTATTTAATCTATAAAATGCATCCACAATTTGGAAAACAGCAGTCATGCTTCATACACAGAAAAGCTGAAATAAAAAAACTAACTGCAAAAACCACCTGTTAGCTAGTGTTATTCTGCATCATGTGAAAAGCTAAACTGGATTCCCAAAAAAAGATATTGAGGTATTGATATATTTATCATATCAAAATGTTTGCAATGTACTATTTGACATTTATCCAACTGCTATGCAATTCAATTAAACAACACAAAAATGTTTAGAGGAAAATAATAAGTCAATAAAAAGCTGAAATAGCACTGTTGCATAAATGTACGTATTTCTTAGTCTCATATTTTCTGGAAGTACTTTCTTAATTTACATTTATATGCAGTTACCATTAATGTGATATATTGGAAGATGTGCAGGTATTTTCCACAAGTGCAGGTCACATTCTACAGGTGACAATAATATTCTCCCACAAATAAATGAGCTGTGGATTAGAAATGTCCTCGGTCTGCTAGATTTTGGGAACCTTTGCAGGGGTAGATTAGGCAAATATTAATAAGTCAAGATTTGATACTTCTGTAAAAGAAGACTTCACGCTGAAATGTAATGAAAAATCCTTAGAAAGGGTTCCGTGAACTGTGTTTATATTGAATAGAATCCTTCTACACTTTTTTAATTTAAGCTATGCACAATATACTGCATACATATTTTTATATGATGAAAACTTTAAATAACACTGGGGTTTGGGAGACTTTTGAGGATAGGTTGTAGGGTGTACAGGAAGATGCAGAAAATACAAGAAGAAAGAGAGACAATAAGTTGCAGAGAATGATGAACATGGCAGAAATGCCTCATTGTAAAGAGTGGGGAAGATAAGAGGTGAAGTCTGTGGGGGTGGGAAGACAGTTGATGTTAAAGGAAGGGCTAGACAGAAAGATAGAAAGGATGAGAGATGATTGAATCTTATCCCTTTGTAGCCTCCTCCCGTGTGAACAAATGTGTCTTTGCAATGAGATTTGATTAACTCTTTACACAAATACAGCATACAGTGTTAGCAGTGTAACTTGCTGTTCTAGCAAAATAAGCTGACAGATGTTTTGTTTTGTATAATTTAGGCCAAAAGTCAGGCTGTAGTTTAACAACATATCAATCAAGGCAGGGGGCTTCTCCTTGTACATCTCTCAACATCTGTCATTTAAACTGGGAAAATGTCATGAAAGCATCAGCAACAAAATCACACCACCTGCATTTTGCAGACCTCTCAAGCTTCTAGCACATGTTAATATGTGAAGTTTTGTAGCTAAATTTGACCAAGCCCATGCCCATATTCGGAGTAAATCTAAAAAAGCGTCAGCGTATGAAGGAGTGTATGTTTATGCAGCTTTTTAGAAAGGCACTTTGACCTTGCAGACAGTTACTGCAGTCTGAACATTGTGGTTGATGAGAACAATCACAGATGCTTCTAAAAGTTTGTTAACACGTTTACATTACCTATTCTAATCTCAAGAATAAAAACTCACATTATTATCCAACAAAATTTAAGTAAAATTTATGATGCTACGGCAACCAGCACTGGCCATTGACTCAAAGATGAGACCAGTTGGGTCTTATTGGCTAATGAGGTGACAATCAGGTTAGAGTGCTTATTGATCTTAAACTAATGTTATATTATCTTAAGCAATTTTTTCTATCATTAGCACAACATTGTAGATTCTCTTTAGAACCTAAATGCAGGCTAAAAAAAAGGCAAAGTAGAAACTAAAAAGCAAAAACAAAAGTACAATTAAAACCAGATATTTGCATTTTCAAAATAATGGTAATCACCTAAAAAAAGTATTCAACTTATGTTTATGCAGTTATGTTAATATCTGTTTACACATTTAAAAAATCACACAAGATTATAGAAGAAGGTGCTTCTTGCAAAATTATTTATGGCATTTTATCACATTGTAATTCTATTTTTCAATGCATTTCAATAGGTTTTTGTCCTTTATACCATCATAAAGAAGTGGATAACGGTAGAAAGCCACAGGACACGTAGTTTTGAACATTATCTGAAAAGTAGATTGGATGCATTGTAATTCAAAACCCTTTAATTAAAAAAACCTCAGTTGAAGCATGTGCAACAAGGAAATTATCTAAGTGTGTAATTCAAATTTAGAAAAAAAAAGTTAGCAAAATTCTAGCTATATTATTTACCAGAATGATTAGGACCAAGGAACACGGCAAACAAATCAATTTAGTTCAGTAAATTTCTGGATTAGAGAGGGTATCGTCTTTCAATACTTCATTGTCCGTCTTAATTTCTGCTGCAGTTAATCTTAGCTATATTGAAATGTTAGTTCATGTTGATTTTAACTGAATCAATCAATTTATTTTTCATTTTGCTGTGTCTTTATCCATGTTGTTCCTCTGTCACTGACCATGCAGCTCTCCTTCTGTGAAAAAACCATAGGACTTGCTGACTAAGAGTGTCTCCCCACTGTGGTCAAATTACCGACATGGTGGATTTCTAAAGCATTTAGTGACAAACTTGGCATAAAAGAAGAAAGTAATGCACAAAGTAAGATTGTGTCTATAGTTTGGTGAGGAGAGGTTACTAATGCATCTGTTTTCAGAATAAATGAGCCTTACAAATATAAATTCATATAAATAAATTTTTATATATATATATATATATATATATATATATATATATATATATATATATATATATATATATATATATATATATATATATATATATATATATATATATATACACATAGAGTTTTCAGAGTATTTAGCTTGTAGATGTGCAAGAAATGAACTGCAGTGACATGTTGAAACCACGAGGAGGCACTATATCCTAAGGGAAAGTTAACTAACCAATTCCCTGTGATTCTCTGTATTATTATTTTTTTCTTCTACAGCTATGTTCTTCATAAACTACTTTAAAATGAACACAAGTGCTCAATCATATATTAAACAGAAGTTGTAACCTTATTGATCTGTGGAGGTCTGACTGTTTCTGTCTTACTGTATTCTCTTTGTAATGTGTGTCACAACTCTGGCCTCTGTGTTTGAGCTCTTTGGACAACTGGCATTTTCTTGGCCCCCTGAAGTTGGCATTGCCATGGAAACGGCGGTCGGATGCCAAGTGGGCACCTGTGCTGGGTCGAGATCAAGCTGTGAGTGAAATTAGCCAAGCCTAAGTGGGGTCCCACAGCTGCCCCCTGGTACCAGAACACTACCGAGGGAAATCAAAGACTAATTATCTTGTGTGTGTGTGTGTGTGTGTGTGTGTGTGTGTGTGTGTGTGTGTGTGTGTGTGTGTGTAAGTGTTTAAGAGTGTGAAAAAGAGAGAGAGTGAACCAATTCTCTTTGGGTAGAGATTGAAGTCTGATTGGCTGAGTCTTGTAATCCTCCCTTAGAACATACGACCATCTCATCTTACACATAGTGCTGCTGTTACACAGAGGGGCAAACTGTGCTTTTCCATTAAAAATCCGTTGTCAGGATTGTCTTATAGGCAGAAATGGAGTGACATTTGTGTGTGAGTGTGTGTGAGTGACATCTCCAACCCCAGAACAGAGTTCGGATTATGGGCCAGTGTGGGCTAAGAGATCAATTCATGAGTTCATACATCAAAGTAGGTGACTGAACTTGTCAGTTACAATTATGCCAACATCAAAAGTGAAGAATTATGTACATTTATTTTGATTAAAACATTAGAACAGTTAGAACAATGATACATTTCGTCCGTTCTACTAGCAGAGAGGCAAAAATCCAGCCATTACCGCAAAACCAATGTTTTTTATTGGTCACAGTCCTCACTCTGCCTTCTAGTGGCTGAACATGCAACTTATACCTTCAGCTTCAAAATTATTGATAATAAAAACTATGAATGACACCAATTGATTTTCTGTTTAATAACTTTTTCAATACATGAAATATATATTAGGTATAATTTCTTTACAGATTTTTGTCAGCTGTTCTTGCTCTGCTCAGTAAAAAAAACACTTTTCAAACTGACTCATATTCTAAAGTTGAATTTTAGGACTTAAATTAAATCGTGATGGATGTTTCCGAATGACATTATTGAATAAACTCAAAAATCAGTAGAAATTTTTCTTTAAAAAAGCTGCACAGATACTAGAATATTCCCGGAAACATATTTAAAGATGCAGCTCTAATAAGCCTGTGAGGTTCAGAGGCAGCTCAGATGTCTGTGGGTGACAGCAGGCAGTTCCTCCTGTTTCTCTGGTGCTTTAGAATCTATGGATGTTCACCGTATTTCTCACTTAAAACATAAGTTGATTTTTTTTCGGGGCAACGCTATTTCTGGAAGCATGATTACTATGTATGCATAAGGAGAAAATGCTAACTTTATACAAAATCGCAGTTAACAGTGCAACCTAACTAAGTATGCAGTTCTTTTTATTTCACATACAAAGACGCACAAAGTAGCAAAATAGATTGTGCTTTTGATCTTGTGTCAGTTCAGTGTTTATTAACATAAATCCTAGTAAAACACCATGTGGGTTTCACTTTGTATTAGATGCAATTTCTATCACAATTTCTATTTTGTGACATAATGTTTTCATGTTTTATATCAGCCTTTCGAATTTTAACATGGACATTTATTTAGAGAGGAACAGGAATAAAAAATTACTGTGGCAAATTTACTTTGTCGTTTTTATCCAGAATAATAAAGTCTGATGTGCGTTGGTTATATATTTGACTCAAAAATGGAAAGTAAAGGACCTTCAATATCTGCAAAATCCATCACAGACACCCATCACACAAGCTTTATGTGTTCTTTCAACAATCGGTGTCCTGCTACAAATCTCTAAAATAAGTAAGGTTTGTCAATGACACATTCTCACACCTGGGATTTTCATATCTGCAGTTCTTTGTGGACCTGTGGGACCTTCTTTGATTGGCAGGTTTCCAGTTGTGCCATTTTTGGAAATTATTCTAGCATAAATTTGATTAAATGCTTCTATTGCAGTGGTTATAATCGAGTTTTTACATGCAACCAGTCTGGTTGAGTTTTTTTTTACTGTGTTATGCATTCAGGTAAGTTGCAACATAACACAGCTGATGGTTCTAAATTTAGAACAGACTCATGGCAGTTTGTCTGAATCTTCTGAACCTTTAAAAATGGACCTACTGAGCCACCAGTAAGGATAACATGAGACCAGTGTTGTCAACAAAACTATGGTTTCAGCTGCAGAGCATATGCAGTATGACATACTCCTTCTTGGGCCTGGGGTAACGATGTTATAACTCCATATTGCAGAGCAGCAGGCCTCTCTGTTTTTTCTGTAAAACCGCTGAAATGAGGTCATGTCATCAAGCCTGTCTAACAGCTCGGAGGAAATCCAGCAAGTCATGTAGGTGTCTTTGATTTCTCCTTCATGACAGCCTCCCTACAGGGCAAGTTTTCCTCTCACTGGCCAAATTGCTCCTGACATGGCAACAGCCTGCCAGAATATTGTCTGGTACTACCAGGATGTTTCACCAAAAGCCGTTCATAGGCAGTGCCAGGGGAGTGTGCACATTTAAAAACGGCTTTGTAGTCAAACCATCACGCAAAGCCTCATTCGATCAAAGTTAAAACCCGGCACTGGCGATGTTTATGCACGTGTCATGCAGGAAGATGTTGGTTCTGGTGACAGCTGTCAAGGCTACTTTGGTTCCAGCATCTGGAAACATCGCCAAACAAGCCTATTATCTGCATTGGTGAAGCTATGGCTTGCCCCAGGGGGCTGATTTGGGTCAACTGCTATGAGAAAGGCCCTAAACGGAGGTGACAGATACAGGCCCCCTTCTGGAATCCAGCCAGCCTTCCAGAGATCCCTGCAGGGGTATATTTAAGAGGAGTAATAAAACAAGGAGTCGCTTTCTTCGTCATGTGGTGAGAGCTGTACACGCAATTTAAAAAAATCTTTTTATGTCCTGAACATTTTAACATATGGAAATAAACTTACAGTATGTTTATGTTAGTTTTTCTAATGAAATACAACAGTTCTCCCCAGTCCAAAGTCTTTTGTATCCTCCAACTGTCTTCCACGGTTGCCTTGTATTCACTTCTGTGCATCTTCTCACTAGACTCATCAGCTTCTGTATCCCTGCTGCAACAAATTATCTTAACAGCATGGTGCTACCTCAGCCATGTTTTATAGCACAGATACTGTTAGTTTTCCACTAATCATAAAATGTAGCACAAACAGTAGCCCCCAGCTTTATAAAAACTTAGCTGTTCAACAAGATTTGTCTATTTGAAGGATTCTTTTCATACAGTTTATTTAAAACAAAATATACAAACAACAAAGTAACTTCAAAATGAAAATAACTAGTCCAAGTGCTACATAAGCTACTATCAGATGGCATTTAGCTCCACCCGAATGGGCAGAAATATGAAAGACTGTAAATATTAGCTTATTAGGTAATGTATAGATGGTTTCCTCTCTATACTGTAGGTATAAATATATATTAGGATTTTTTTTGCTTTTAAACTACAAAACGTCGCACTTGACAGCGTTTATGATAGCATTTGAGGTTTTCACATATTTTAGCTATTTATGGGCTGCTGTTGCCAGGGCCACCTCTAATTATGGGGATCAACTGCGGGCCATTTTATTTCATTATGATCTCATATGATAAAAAGACATTTTGCACATATTAGCTGTGTAACCTACATTGGTAATAGAAAACAAATGCCATACCTCTGGATTTCTGTCAAAAATTCTTAGATTCTTGCTAGTCTTCCATGAAGGCTAAATGTTTGGGGCATGGCTAATAGTTCTCCTGTTGACAAATTCCTTCACCTTGACAATAGATTTCTGCAGCTCCTACCTAGTTACCACGGTTGATAGTCCTATGTTGGTATGTGGGTGATTCTCCCAACTATCTTTTCCTCCTCTACAACGAATTGACTTCTAAAACCCTAACGCTAAAAAAAACCTAATAAAAAACAGAACAGAAGGCATCAATGGGACGTTTGCCTGCTGTGTTGGACCAGTTCAGTGTCAAACAGATGCAGCAGATGGATTGCGAAATTTACTTTATTTTACTGTCTTTTCAAACCCCCAGTCGATCGTGGCAGATGGCTGCTTGTACTGAGCCTGGTTCTGCCGGAGGTTTCTTCCTGTCAAAGGGGAGTTTTTCCTCTCCACTGTCGCTACATGCATGCTCAGTATGAGGGACTGCTGTAAAGTCAACGACAACACAAGCCATTGTTCCTGCCTGCTGATTCCAGAGGAGTGAATACTGCAAGTCAATGACTCGATGCAATCTGCTGGGGTTCCTTAGATTGGAAACTTTTTTAAATTGATTTGTTATGATGTATCTTTGATTTTAATTGATTTTCTGTGAAGTGCCTTGAGACGACACCTGTTGTAAATTGGCGCTATATAAATAAACTGATTCTTGAAACTGATTCTTTTAGGCTCATATAACATGTCCAACCTACTAACTAAAAAAATTGATTCTTTAAGTTCAGTAGCAATGCTTTCCAAATTCTATTAAACCAATTCGGCCAAAAAACTCTGACCGTAATGCACAACTTCTTGTTTGTTACATAAAATCATAGTGAAATACAGACATTTTTGGTGAAGTGTAACAAAATATCAAAAAGGTCCAATGAATCCTTTTGGTGGAACGCATCATCTGATGAATCATTTTCCCAATTTTTCTAATGGAGAAACGCTTTGGGCTGCAAGCTAAAATGATTCCTTACTTATAAGTTACTTATTCAATGTCACAAACAAGACCACAATCTCAAATAGCAGATTTTGATCAACTCTTAGATGCTCCCTCTTTTGAATATAAACTTGCTTCACCCTCACACAAACGCCTCTTAACACTTGTCAAACCAAGTAAGTGTCTTCTCTGCATGACAAATATCCCTCCGTAGCTATTGTCTCAAGGGTCTCCCGACTGTGAGTGGCTGTTTTCAATACTTGAGTACTTCCTTCACAGCCATATGTAATTACCCTCACACATCCAAAGTCACTCCAAGGTTATATCTGAAAATTGACTCTCAAATACACATTGGACAGAAAAGCTCTCTTTTGGACCGGCTTAATTTATAACTGGCTGTAGGAGATATACCAGGCTGGATGGGATTTTCTGGGTTTAAACATTGTGCTAATTAGAATAGCTGGGAATATGTTCAAAGGGCAAAGAGAAGAGGGATTTAAGTAAGCAACAATATTACTACTTCTTAAGAAACAGTGCACATCTGCATTCTTGAATATATACAAACTGATGACAATGAGGAGAAATAGAAATATCTGAATTTAGGGGAAGGTAGCAAAACACAATGAATGTCTCGCCAAAGAGAAAACTGGAAGTAAGGAGAAGGGGAGAGCATGCATAGCCCACAGCTAAGCAGAGTCTGTCATGCAGTTGGCAACGCACCAACCTGGAGTTGACTCTGGCATGGAGAAGGGAGTGTGGCAGTGCCAGGCCTGGGAAGCTAAGCCTGCTTAGGAGGGCTTTAGACAGGCATATTGTAGCAGACAGCTGAACACCCTCTAACACCAAGGCTGTGAGCTCTCATTTTCTCTCCTCTCATGAGAGAAGGTTAAAGATCTCTTCAGCCCCTCTTAGCACCGAACCTTGTTTTCTTCCACATCATCTTGTCAAGGTAGTTTGTTAGCAAATGGTAATGAGTTTTTTCCTTTCCAGCAATATTCCAATTTTTGAATACTTTGATTTGTTTAATGTGGTGTACACTATATAAACCAGAGATTGTTATTCTTTTATGGGTCAATTTTACAATTGGGATTTAGGTTAGTTCACAGGAAGGAACCCAAGGAGGGTAGTGGTGAAAGAAAGACATATTTATATTAAATATTATATTCAAAAGCATATAATTCAAACAGTTAGTACAGATAGACTGTTGAAGTCCTGATCTCCCTTGCTTTTTTAATGTGTTTTCTTCCATCGCTGTGCTTTTTTAAACATACCTCCCCCAGTCATAGCTTCCACACCAAAGCTTAGTTTTTAGCTCAACTTTATAGCACTTAATGTGACTATTGATGGTTCATTAATTGATAAGAAAAAAAAATCAGACTCAAATAATTCAACTGGTCAGCGGCCCGTCAAAGCTGGTCAAGGATCAAATTTCTGTAATTATGGGCTATTCTACATTTTAATAGACTTTTATTAGTACCCTTTTTATAATAGAAATTCTGTTTTCAAAATAGATTTTTCTTGCCTACTTCTTACATGCCCTTCCTCTAGACTAAGACTCTTCCTTTTTCTGTCTGCCTGCACTAGAAGTTATGAATACTAAAAGCTGCATGCATTCATTATAGGGAGTATCTGAAGGTCAGTGGTCCAATTTGTGAGAAAGTATCTCTGTGTCTTTGTCTGCCGCCACGGTTTTTGTCCAGAGGGAATTATTTAGGAATTACTGTCTTAAGACCTCTTCACCACTATGTCGTGCCTCTCATTCATGTCACATAGAGTGTGTGTGTGTGTGTGTGTGTGTGTGTGTGTGTGTGTGTGTGTGTGTGTGTGTGTGTGTGTGTGTGTGTGTGTGTGTGTGTGTGTGTGTGAATACTGTATGTGTAGAGCTGGTACATTATGGGAGGTCTTAAAAGTCTCTTCATGGTTGCCTTATGTCTCATCTACAACAGATGCACCACAGCCTAAGGCTCTGGAGTTGTAGCTCCTTATCTGAGTGAGTGTGTGCGTGGGTTTGTGTGTGAGTGCAGGAACGCTGCATACTATTCCCATTTAGATGTCAGCGGGGAGTTGACCTATAAAAGATCAAATAATAGGTAGTCATTTATCTCTAAAGACACTCATTCATCTGCATAAACACATCTGCCCACATGATGATGTAGTATATTATTGCTTTGTTGTGCCGGAGACTTGCATTAATGAAAATGTGTACCATTGCACTTTTGTTATTGTCCCTGTTAGTAACGTTTGCCTCTCTTTGTTAAAGGCTGTTAGATGGTAAAAGCTCTGATTCATTTGCCGACATTGTGTGTGGCCTCACCTTCGGATGACACTCCCAAAGGACACAAAAAGGGCCCTTCTACCCTGCCTCCAGGAAACTCTGTATTATTTTAAGTGACTACAGAGGCGGAAGGCTATCGAGTGTTTGCCGTCTGTATGGCTCATTTGCTCCCTGTTGGTCTAAAATGACCAGTATCTTCATGGATGTTCTTATATGACAACCGGGATTGTTAGTGCTAAAAGCTGGTCGATGTGAATGCCAGAAAAGTGCCTCCACTGACATCTATTTTTAATTCGACATCAGCCAGGATCAATTCCTACTCTATTCCACTGTATTCGGCATGAGCGTCCTTCTCTAGGTTGTAGGAGCACAACCACCTGCAGCAGAGGTGAACCTTTCAGGTAATTTACAGCGGTAAAGGGGTGTTCCAAACGGATATTGACATTGGATATTGGTCTGATATCTTCAAAAAAACATCAGATTGTATCGGCCTGCAACTAAAATATCCTCCATTGGCATACCTACTTAAGCAGCGTTCGGTCCATGCCACCATTTCTATTAATCAGCTTGAAGGCAGTTTGCAGGGACGACATGGTGACTACAACAGCTTATGCTAACAAGCATCAATAAGCAGGAGCGATGTCGGTGTTGTAAGCAACTGTTCTCTGTTTGACTGATACTAATAAATCAAGTCCCTTAACACATTTTACACTACAAAATTAACAGAATGTTGAATTATTCATGATGATACTGTATCAGGTCCATACTGGTATCGATTAATACTGAATACTGCAATGCCGTTATCGTATCGGAAGTCAAAAAGTTGTATAAGTGATCACATAAAGTAGTGCAGAGCGCACTCACCTGTTCTGCAAAGTTAATTACATCTTGAAAACAAAAAACGACACAATATATTCATATTTTCATTTTGCTTCTGTGTTCCTTATCTTTAAAACTCTGCATGGTTCAATGCCACATCTACTGTGTGGGCAAAGCACAGTTATGGAACATTACTTTCATTTCAAGTCAAATAATAATGAGCGTTGCTGCCAGCGTCAACAGGATGTTAATAATTCACAGCAGAAAAAAAAGACAGATGTGGTGCCTACTTGTTTTCAGATACGTCCCTTGGAAAAAAAACAATCCTAACTACTCCAGCTCTTCTTTCAGTTTTAAACTGCTGGGTTTTGTTGATCACAAAAAAGTAATAGAATAGTTGTGGCAGAGAAAGTCAATTAGATGCTTATAAACTAGTTACACAGATTTGAAAAAGTAAAACAAGTTCAAATCTTATTCATTAATTTTTGTGTGTGCACACAGACACAGACACAAGGTACGCTGCATAAAATCCATAAAACGAGACATGCTTTCTCTTTTTATCAACGGGTTTAGAAATATGTGTGTAGATGTTTTTGCAGACCCTTAATTCACAAGAAACTGTTGTGGTTTGTCCTTTTGTCTGTACATTTACTTGTAGGTGTGTGTGTGTGTGTTGTCAGTCTGCCATGTTCCAATTAGCCTCTGCGTTAGCCAAGGTGTGGCACCTGGGACCACAGAAGCTGCGGTGGGAGTTTCACCCCCTTAACACAACATTAAGAGAACCAGTCCCTTCTTTTGTTTGACAAAGACCTCACTATGACATTGTGCTCTGGAGCCAACACTAATATTATGTCTTGTGGCTTGGAAAATGAGTTCTGCTGCAGGCAGGGAAGCAACGTTTCAGTCACCCATTACTTGGGAGGTAGAATAAATGGCAAAGCTAAACCATTTACTGTAGCAGGTTAGTTTACCATAAGAGAAAGGTTCTTATATTGAAAAAGAAGAAAAAAAATCAGGGAAAGTCCTATGAAGTAACATTATTCCAACAACCTGCAAGTTGTATTTGCGTTATGTGAGGCTGGAATGGAGAAATCCTGCAGTTCTGACTCAATTGAATTGTGGAAACCTACAGGGATTTTTGCTACATGCGTTCACTTACTGTGAGAAATCATTTTGTTAGTTTGTTCTTAAAAGTGTAATTATATGTATGTACAAATTCTGTTATCATTTCCATAAGATGAGGAGGAAAGACATGCTGCAAGGGTCTCAGGCGGAAATGCATGACATATTGGCATTAGTGTCAGTATCGACCCGATAAGTAATACAGAGCCAATACACACAATCAATGTACGTTTTCGTCTTTTTGCCTTTTGTGTATCTCATGTGGTATTTGTGAGGTCATGTGACAGTAACAGTCAAGAAATGTACACTGTAGAAGGGACGGCTTGTTTTGCGTAGGCACATTTTTCCTTTTGTCACACTAATTATCTCCAGTTTGAGTCAGTCTACTACATAAAATCCCCGTAAGGTTGACTTTAGTTTGTGGTTGTAGTGGTTTTTGAAACATCTGACCCTGTCCATTGACCGGCTTTTGCTTTCTTTTTGTTAATTAAGGCCTTGTTGGTGGATTGACCTCGACTGTCTGTGGGTGATATGGCAAGACAGGCGACTCTGCTGTCCTTCCATATCTTTCTCTTGACACAAATGACTGTTGTGTCACTCTTCATTATACACTAGTGAAAAACTTCTTTCTACTTTTAGGAGGGGGGGGGGCTGCTTGTTATTCTCTCCCACTATTTGCCCACCCATGCAGTTTGCACTTTGCAGACACTTTTCGTTGGATAAAGAACGGCAATCACACCACCATGTTTCAACATGTTACTTTTATGTTTTGTCATTATTTTTCTGTCAGATTGAAATAGGGAATGATGGAACAGGTAGAGAGAGAAAGAGAAGTGTGACGGGGGAGGGGTTATTTTATTGTACATTACAGAGATGCTACTTGATATGAATACCAAAGATTCAGATCTGTGTGAGCAGGTGATGGTGCCTGTGGCGTTCAGCTCACGCTGACAGCTGGTCCCTGTGGTGTGTACGCTTGACTTTCCATAAGTTCGGCTGTGTTTAAACTCATGAATGTGCGCCGTACTTTGTCTGTGCTTCCACTTGCCTGTGTCAAGCATTAGAGTATAAGGTTTGTTTATTGTTTCTTGCAGATAAATCATCCAAATCACACATTGTGTTAACGTCTCGTCCATTTTAAATGAGCTTGGTCTCTGTTAAAACAGAATAGAGCAACACAGCCTTGGCTTCTATTTCAAGGCTGCCTCAAAGGAAGAAAAGATTAGATGAAATATTGAACTGTGGATTTTGTTTTTTTTATGATATGGCTTTGTTAGTGTTATTTTTTTCTTTAGTTCTTTCAAATTAACTTTTGCAAGAAAAAAAATGTGAAAACAGTTTTAGTTTATAACACATTCTTAGACCAGATTTAGAACACATTCATGGAAGCAGCATGATTACTGATATTTTCAGCATGTCAGACCGGACTCTATTGTAAATACACAAACTGTCTTCCGTGCACATTCATGTGCTGTACAAATCAGACTGGTTTACATAAAATATTAGAAATTATTGTTAAATAGTAAGTCTTAAAAGCAGAAATTAGTCTAACAAAATGAAAACTAATGACATACCATGACACACTATGACGAGTTAAATTTACAGACTGTAGATAAAATCAATTCTAATATGCACGGATAGAAAGAACTGTTTTCAGTCTAGGTTTAAGTCAAGGCCTGTCTCACATCTCCAGGAAGACTGTACCAGATCTTTTGAGCAAAACTCTGAAATGCAGATGCCTGCAGAACTAGTAGGAGAACATAAACTGAGCTGAGTCAGAGTCCAAGGCGGTTTGCGTGGCTCTAACTTGTCAGAAATGTTCTTTGACACTGAACCATTAAAATTCTTAAAAAAGCAGAGCTATTTTACAGGCTATTCTCTTTGTGACGAGAAGCCAAAGCAGAGTGTAGTCTTCTGCCACTGTAACCTTCAAAAATGGTATTCTCAACAACCTTGGGTCTACTTAGTGGTTATTTAAGTTAGAGTTGCTTTTCCAAACACTTTAACCGGTCTGCTTCTGACATCAGCAAAGTATTTTCTCAGCCACCAATAATTTGATCTTCAGTAATATACGGACTATCTCTAAATTTAAGATACGGTTGTGCTTAAAAATCCCAGAACATAAGACGTTTTTGTTGTCATACAGGAATTTATGGCACCAACATCCACCCACATTGTGAATGTGTTTAAAGCATTTGTGGCTTTAGTAGTCTTTAATAATAGTAATCAGGCGGCAAATGGGCTGAGAAAAGGGGGGGAATAAAATTAAGAAAGGTTCCCAATGTGCGTATGAGCATAAACAAAGGTGTAAACGTCAGTATGAATTCATTAACTTTAATTGGAAGTTTTTCTATGGAAACTGACTTAAAACGATGTATTTATTGTGTGCAAGAAATGATTCATACACCATAATATCTATTTAAAACATACTAATATATATATATTTAAGGCATTCCAAGTGTATTCACACCTTAATTTTGGTTTATTTTTCACATTTTCTCATTTTTGGTGATTTCTGAAGGCAAGTAGCTAAAGTAAATACATGTTTTAATTTATGATAATGAACAAAAAACAAAGAGATTTACAGGTATCTATCATCTCAAAATCGAATACAATTCGTAGTAGTTTAAGGTAGTAATGTTATAAAATACAAAATAGTTTAAAGCACCGTATAAAAAAATCCACTCTATCTAAAATGTATCAAAAATTATTGTTTTAAAGTGAATGATGATTATGAGAAAAGTGATATAGTCTCAATGTCTTGTCAGTAAGTACATTGAATTGAACTCAACACAAGCTCATTTCTCTGAGAGTACAACTGGGAATTCCTGATCCATACCAAACATTCCTTGTCCCACACAAACTGTTGGATGAGCAAGTCAATGATTGCATACATCAGAAGAAGTATCTAAACCTCTCCGGGGTGTAGAGTGATCCACTAGCTGAAATAGGAGCCTCTTGTTTTCAGGCTCCCTTTTGTTGCAGCAGGGGGCACTGTGGTGTCGCTGTTGCTACTTCGATGCAGTTGTTACAAAGGGTCACATTTGTGTACATCCACTGAGGTTTTCACATTTTACAAATTGTCACTTTCACAAAATTATGTTAAATTATCCAAACATTTTTCCAATTTTAAATCATGTTCATCAATTTGTCCAAATACATATTTTATATCGTTATTTTGACTATTTCAAGCATTTTACTGGTGCGTTTAATGTAAAAAGAAAAGTGCGCTTTTTTGTGGCTCAGTGTGTGCATTTGTTTCAGCGCCGTTTCGCTCCATGTATCGGTAACATCAGATTAACCGTCATGTTAAAGCATGCCTCTCTCATTGGAGACGTGATAAATGACTGGTTATTGTGTAGCAACAGTGCAAACCCTGAGGATTCCTGAATGCCAAATCATCCTTCAGATAGTAACTTGTAAACCGTTTCTCTGCGGCAGGAATTTAGAAATGACCTCTCATACCTAACGGCCGTTTGGGTAAAAACGCAGTGTTGGAGTTTTTAGTTGTGTGGCCACATCAGTTGTAAATGATTGTTTATCTGAGCCTGAGATCGACACCAGCCAGCCTTTCTCCTGCTTCCACCTGAAGCGGGGAGACTTTCTTTCTTCTGTGGCAGAGGGGGAGGGAGGACGCCCCATATATCATCCACTCTTCCCCTCCTCCTCCACCTTTCTTCTCAGACAGTGGCCTTACACCATGCGTGAAATGGCTCCAAATGGTATTCTTTGTCTATTGGCAGTTCTGCCGCTGTGCTCCACAACCAGCAAGATTTCTCTGGCTATGGAGGTTGTACAGTATCTCAGCTACGTGGACTTGTGCCACTAAAATGTGCAGTATGGGGAAATCGAACATACTACAGTACCTTGCACACATTTTTATCCCCCTTAAATAATAAATAAAAAGTTCCACTGTCTTTGTGGTAAACATCTGTTTTCTTTATTATCAGTAAATACCCTGAAGACCTTAGAGGTTTATTTTTTAAGAACATTAGTGAACAAACTGCATCAGGAACGGCAAGAAATACAACACAGAGGTCAGAAAGAAAAAAACTGAAGACATTCAAAGCAGGGTTGCCACAGAGTGGCAAATATAAACTCCAATTGCTGAGCGGTAACTACAAAGGTACAATTTGCAGTTTCTTACAATAGGGAGCTGCTTTTTCACCTACATGTAAAATACCATGTGTTCTTAGAAACCCTACACTTGATCCTGATAGGGGCGTGGTCACAGAGGTGTCT
>JAVLVB010000066.1:1486480-1541045 GCA_032876305.1 Orestias chungarensis | reverse complement strand
ATATATATATATATATATATATATATATAATGTGTGCCAAGGTTTTTATGCATCTTCTGCTGTCAATAGCTGTCGATAATCCACCCACCATGTTAATATTGTTTGGCTCTAAATTACACAGTCATGATCCAACTTGCACCAACAAGGTAAATTTAACAAGGTAAAATGGAATACGTAGGAATCTGACTCCACATATCATCAGTATAACATCACTTTAGCCATGTCCACTTATAGGACAAAGTCACAGGTTAATTTATAGGTTGATACCTCAAAGTTTCTATAAGTAGGATAGGAAGCAGATCTTTTAGTTATCAGGCTCCTCTCCTGTGGAACCAGTCTGTAAGTCAGACACCCAATCTGGTTTTAAGGCTAGGCTTAAAAAAGGTATTTTTCCTTACAAAAACCTCTGTTAAAAACAAAGTCCAATTGCCAAGTCAATGGACGAGCAAAGGAGTAGAAGACAGTAGAGGGTACAGCCCAATCCAGAAGGAAAGTATTTAGTCCAAAGATACTGTTTCCCTTGGCTGTACCTTTATTCATGCCTCATCCTAAACGGTTCGATATCCTGAGCTATCTTAAAGTTAAGCTGCTATAGACTTATGCAGCTGGTGGACAATCCGAGAACTTTTCCTCAGTCTTCTTCTTGTATTCAATTCGAATTAGTTGCAACTATTGTAACTGTGTGGCAGCCAGCTCTCTTGTTAAGTGCCTTGACATTAAACGTGTTACTAAGTGGCCTTATATAAATAATGGAATACAATTTCTTCTTCCTATTGATTAACATACTGTGTTTTCATCTGAGTCTTCCCCAGGAAATGGATGAATTTATATAAGCTCTAGATATAGATAATATCTAGCTAGAATTTTGGAAGAAACGCGTTCATGGCTACAAAAAGTTGTCAGTTCCTCTGTGAATTGAGACTCAACCAAATATTAGTACAGACTTATAGATACATTTGAGGCTACATATACGCTTTTGTTTACAATTTTTGTTTTTTTATTCATTCAATGGAAGAATAACTTTTTAAATGCATCATTAAAACCCTAAAATCAGTTCAAGCGTTTTGCAGATGATAAGTCTGTTTGAACTCCCAACCAGCATCTATAAGCTTGAGTGGCAGATAAGTTGTGAGTCTGGTTTGAGAAGCTACAGTCTATAGTTTGGGGGAAAATTGTCCACTGAAATCCATTGTCAAACACACAAACAAGCAGCTTTCCACTCATCTTTGAATCTTTAGCATACTCCCATCAGCAGGTTTTTCATCTCTTTGCTGTTTACTCACATAAGCTCTGTTTGTGTAGGACTGGGACAGAGCCAATGCTGAGAGAAGATCGCTATGCACTTAATCTACACCCTTTCAATGCACACGTTCTGTTCTGCAGGCCGTTTTACTTGCATGTATTATACTTCATCTCTAATTCATCAATGTTTTATTTAAGTTTTGGGGAGCCTCTGAATCCCTACTAAAATCATTTCTCCCCCGGTGCTTTTCTTATCCCACAATCTGGTTGATTTTTTTCTTTCTTTCTTTTTTTTTGCTTTCTCTGCTTATTCAGCAGACCCCTCGTTCTCATGTTTCTTTTCTGTGATGCCATGCACTCTCTCCCACATCACTGCTTTTTCACACCTCTACTGTGTCTCTTTTCATATCCATCACGCTCTATTTTTTGTTGTCTCATTTCATTCCTCTTCTGTCTTCATCTTTCATCAGCTCTTTTGTTCATGCGCTTGTCAGCTGTTTTCTGTGAAACTCACATACAGGCAGACTGCAGAATCTCCCTTTCATTACTTTTTTTTTTTTCTTTTTCGCTTCATGGTGCTTTTCCTAATCTTCCACCCAGGACTTTGTTCTTGCTTAGATTTCAGACTCTTTTAATTCTCCTTTTGTTCACCCATTTGAAATTTTGCATATTAGTTTTTATTTTAGTTCATCTTTTTCTTAATAATCCTGGATTTACATGAATATTCCTTGCTTCTTCTGTTCATCCACTATAACTCGTTGTTCAGCTGGCAAGACTTACTGTCCTCTACAAAAACTCTGTCTTCCTAACACCTTCTAGTTCGCTTTCTAATTCTCCTCCATTATGTCCCCAACTCAGCTAATTTTCAGAAGTGCTTTTTTGGACGGTAAATTCAGTTGTTATTGCCAAAGAAGAAGAAACACATTCGAAGAGATAAATCAGTCTGGACAATTCACAACTTTGCAAATAAATTGTTTGCTTTAGATATGAAGAATTATGTGCCTACAGGTTAAAAAAAAGGTACTGGGACATCTGACTATTATGGGCATAGGCTGATAAAGGTTAGGCTACAGAATGGCATAAATGGAGATGGCAAAAATGGAGATGACATTATGTGATGTAAACATTGCAGTTATTTATAGGCTGTAAATATACAGAAATGTTGTCTTTGCTACCCACTGAATTACACTGTTCAAGTCTCTTACTAGCTTAAACTCTTCATATCTACTACTTTACTTGGAGGGCTTTATTAGTTATTTTCAGGTGACTACAAAATTATTCCTGTCTTTTAAAAATTCTCTCATGACCGATATCTAGTTGTGTCCCGATACAACTTTTTAACATCCGATACGATACCAACAGTATGTTGCAGTCGTCAGTATTGCTCAAAATTATATATGAAGCGATACTAAATCGGCATCAGTCATAAAGATTTTTATTACTTTCGCAGTGTGAAAAGTTAGAAACGGCTTGATGAAGACATATTACTTCAATACTACAGTAGTTTACAACTATTGCCAATTTGCAGATGCTGCTGAAGTGATCTCTCGTCTCTAAATGCTGGATTCAGGCTGCTAAATGAAAAAAGGAGGCACGGATTGATTCTTAGTGTTCAATGTGTCGGACGGTCAAGATGCGTCGAACGCTTGAAATGCTGGAATTGGAAAATCAGAATTTTCGCCTGAGCGTCAACAGTCAGAAAGACCCTGCTATGTGACCTGGTGGAACATTTTACAACAGGGTGGAAGACAATAATGGCGGATAAACTTATTGCAGCTGTTTTCTCTAATCCGATTGACATGAAAATAGTGCTGAAATAAAGCCAAGCAGCTCTGTTCACTTCATCCACCAATGTACACAGAGACCATTGAGGAGAAAGTGTGAAAGCTTCTGAAGTCCGGCAAACGCGTTTCAAGGATTGGACTCCGAAAACATGCATAATACAAATGTGTACAACACTTCGAGTTTTTAACACCTGGAACACGCTATGTGTGAAAGCAGCAAAAACGCTGGAACATACTGCTTGTGTCGGAGAGCTACTCTCAGATATTTTAGATGCAGTCCAATGTTAATTGTTTTGCTGATGTGGGGCTGATATCAAATAAAGACATCAGAACGAGAAACCCCTACCATTAGGTGGCCACAAAAGAAGTTAAAGGTTGTAGTTCTAATCTCCATTCTGTCATTTTTATGGACTGAGCTATGTTGATTGTGGGGATCCCTAGTGTTGTCCGAACTGAAGCTCAATTTTTCAAATGTTTCAGATCTTACAAAAAATTCTTCATTCCTTAGTTTAAAAATATATACCAACATTAAAAGGGTTTCCATATAATTTAACAGGTTTGATTTCTGCAAATACGGGTTGAATTCTGACTTTTTACTTAAAGATTTCTTCTGGGGATTCAATGTTTAAAAAGTGTCGAATATGGAAATCTTGTTTAACTCTGATGGTGTTATCTTTTGTAAACATCTGGACAAAATCTTTTTTTTTTGAAAGCATCATTCTGGGGGTAAGAGATTAAGAAGCTAAATTACACTTAGCTTCCTGGAGCACACAAAACGGGTAAAGAAAGTCATGATTCTGTATTTTTGTCCCGTTTCGCTTCGATTCTGATTAGATGTTGAGATCAGATAATCTGCTTAGGTTTTGGTAATATACTTGGCTCTGCTCCCCCCTTCCAGAAATGTCTTATCTCTCCTTCCCAATACTCAATCGTTCTTGCTTTCATCCATCTCCTCTTTTATACTCTGTCCATTTGGCTTACTGCTGGTCTTTTCTATCTCTATGGAAGCTGACGAAGCAGAAAAGTGGAGGGACCACTCTTTTAACAAGACATATCTTTCTCCAAACACCTTTTCCCGTCTCCTCCTCCGTGCCCTTCAGCTACTTTTTACATTTGTTCATCATCTGCCCACATTCCATACTAAGTCTGAGCAAGACCTCATGCATGTGTATATGTTTCACTTTGAAAGATATGATATCCTGTCATTGTTCTGTTTTATGTTTCAGATTGAAATAAATTAAAACTCCTTCTCCTCCCCTCATCACAATGTGTAACTAGTGAACACCCTAATAGTTTTGAGCAGGAGAGTTCAATAGTGTCTGCCAAACATTTAGAGGTGTGGTGACTTTGGCATGGGCCAAGTGTGGATGTGTATATCTACATGATGACAGCTATGTATTAGGGGATTCCGGTCAGAAGGGAGGTCCTTTAATTGTGTCTGGATGTTTGCAGGCCGAGGTGGGTGAGCAGTTTAGCACACTGGGATGGGACTCAATATGACTCATGAATTCCAAATAACCTCAGTGACTCTGCTTCCCTCTTCAAATACAGCTGTTTAATAGGGTAAGATCAGGTAAACAAGTTCACTAACATCATTGCACGAAAAAGAGAAGTCTGCGGTTTCCTGTTAATGTCAAAAAAAAAAAAAGTCCAAAAGAGTTACAGAAAAAAGAAACCCATCTTTTGATCAAACAAAAATCTTAGAGATTTAATTCACCTGAGATATAGTCAACTAAACAGCACTTTTAAAGCAAGAAAAATGGCAAGACTTCAATTAACTATTCATGACTTAGTTGTACAGCATGGTGCAAAAGTTTTAAATCTGCTCTCATTGTACTTAAAGTTTTGTTTAGAAGGCCCAGACTGTCTTGTAATAATTTAAAGTAATCTTTAACAATGTTTCTTGAATTCTCATGTAGGTCTTTTAAAGTTTTTATTTCAACTTGGTCACTGCTTTAGATCACATTTCTACGCATTTTTTCAGTATATTAAGTCGTTTCAGCCTAAATTATTCTATAGCTTATTGTCTTGAAAAGAGATAGATGTTAAATTATTGATGTTTATTAAGAAAGAAATAATAAAAACTCCAGATTTTAAAGAAGGGCACAAAACACAAGTGTTGCATGTGTGTAAGGTAAATGTTTCTAGCAGGCATCTCTCTGCCTTTAATTATTAAAATTTCTAAATGTCACAACCTTTCTGCGAATTTGAAGTGACTTATATTATATTTGAGAGAGTTAGCAATCACATGTTATCCAACTTGACCTCTAGCCTTGCTTTAAGGTTGACAGAACTGGAAAATTTAGGTAGATAACCACCTTTGTGTGGAGTTTGTAGTGACTTTCTACAAGTTAAAAAGTGTAACTGTCTCTGCAGTTAGAGAAGTGATCTCAGTATCACAGGAGCTTATTTAAATGAAGGGTGCCGTTTTTAAATCCTTAAAGGACCAACAACATCAGACAGAGGGACACATTTCTAGTAAATCTTGCAGTGTCACCCCTGCTGCAGCCAATATGTTTGCTTTTATCACTGCCACCGTTTTTTTATCATAGCTTTTTTTTTTTTATCAGTATCCGACTTTTATCATAAGAGCAATAACCTAACTTGCCAAATAATGACACTGCTAGCCATTCATTGTTGGACTAATATGTCTGTCTTGGCTTTCTAATGTGATTCTGCTGCAACAAAAGTTATATCTTTCGGCGTCTTCCATTGTTGCGTGTAGGGATGCACCGATACCGACACTGGTTTTGGGTATCGGTCCATACCGGGCATTAGTACTCTACTTGTACTCATAAAATTACAACCGATACCACGACATCGATACCACCAGCGGCGCTACTATTGGGTCTGGGTGGGCCTTATGGCGTGATCTCTGTTCCACCAGGTCCGCGGGCACAGAGCCCGTTGAGGGAGCAACAACGGCAAGCGTGTGCGCATGAATAGCAGGTAAGCGCGCCTGCTTAAAGATACCCGGACACGCGCTCAACTCCGACAAACCGCCCGCTCGGCTCCGCATCCGCAACTCTACATTATATGCAAATGAGCCGCGCTCCCAGCTAATCAAAGACTGGCCTTTTTCATCTAATTAGATAATTCCTTCCAAATACACAAAGTTGATTCATACTCTCAGACTCACTAACATTTCAGCAAAGCCGCGAGCCGAGCGAGCAGTTTGTCAGAGTTGAGCGTGCGCTCGATGAACCCATGAGCGTGCGCGCCTGAGATTCATACACACACATGCCCACAACCATTGCTCCCCCAGACAGCTCCGCGCCCGCAAACCCGGCGGCACAAAAACCACGCCACACTGAGTCACTGTCCTCAGTACTGCCAAAAAGCATCTCAGTATTTCACAATTTTGTTAAATTTGTGTTTGTACTGTATGTTTGCACATAATAGGGAATGTTGTTCAAATAACAATATTTGTGAAAAAAACAAAACAAAGGAACAATACGTGTAATGGCGTAAGTACTCCGTATCCTATCAGTGAGTACTCAAATGCAAGTACTCGTACACTACTCATTTTGGAAAAAGGTGGGTTCGCTGCATCCCTATTTGCGTGTAACAGTAGACACGTGTCATGTTGAAGTCGTGCAAACTACTAGAAATCCCACAATGTTCTAAGCTTCAAATACTTTTTGACTGTTACTAAAAACCCATCACCCATCAGACTGCGCATGGAAATTACTGCTACAAAAAGTAATTTTAGCTTTTTAGATAAAAGTTTCCTTTTGTAGTCTAAAATTGTATTTAGTTCGTGTCAGCTTATGTGCAACCTAAATGTTTTGTTATTCATCTTAATCTATATTTATTAAATAAAAAAAAGTACAATTTTAATAATCAGGTAGTGCAGTAAACAGAAAACAACTCACTGTTAGAAACAGGCATAATAGCGAACTCAGTTGTGGTTAGAAATAAAAATAAAAAAAGTATTAAAAAAATTGCAACAAATAAAAAATCTATGAACCTCCTCCAATTTTGGTTTGACATATTTATTTTTTCTTCTCTTTTTTGATGTTAAGTGCAACTTTATGTATGCAAGCATAGCTAAATGATGACTCGGAGTGTGTTTATATTTATATTACAAATTTATAAGATAAAATCTATACTTTTATATAAGCTGTAAGTTACTTCTTTTTATGCTTTATTACGTATATCTCCTAACACCTGGCACGCAAATAATGCTTTTCAGATTAAGTTTAGTAGCTTTTTGTAATATATATATATATATATATTACATTTAAATATGTATAAGTGTACAAAAGTTAAGAAACTGCATTTAACTCTAACTCGTTAACCTTGCTTATGTAACTTCTTTGGAAGTGCGCATGCGGTAGATGCTGTTTTGTTATATTTGCTCGCAGAGACGCAGCTTTTGATTAAAAACAGCTGAAACAGATGGCAAAAAGATAAGAAGATAAAGTCAGAAATAAGACACGGAAAGATTCAAAGAGAAGGAACAGGAGAGATCGAGTGATATGTAGAGAGGCACAGGGTGATAAGACGGGTCTGAGAAAGGAAGGCGAGAGATAAGAGAGCCGTTATTAGACGAAGACGATTCAGACTGCTCAGACTGTTATGCCAGTGTTCTTAATAAAACATGTTCCAGTTCTGCCCCGGCCAAAAACAGAGGTCATATTCCCTTTTAGGCTTAGTTGATCTTTAACTAAATAATGGCCTCTTCACATGAACTGTTTAAACCAGTGTGTGAAACTTACTCCTACATGGTAGGTTAACCATGGCGCTGGTTGTACGTAACTGCACCTGTGTCATAGAGCTATACGTCTGACCTTTTCAATACCTTCCAAAAATATTAATTCCCTCCAGTTTGTCATAATACAACAACAAAAACCTTAAAAACTATTTATATTTTTGAAGTAAAATTAACTGTTCATACCTTTTACTTTTCTGTTTAATTAAATCTTTTTTGTTTGTTTGGGTGAATATAAAATCTCAGACATTATAGTCCGGATTTGTAGACTCCTTTACAGCGATACCCCTAAACTAAATCCGATCTAACCAGCTTTCTACAGAAGTTGCCTAATAAATTTAGTGTTTGACGTTTTCATAACTCTGTTTTGAGTGGAATAGTGCCATAAAAAAAAAGTCTCGTTCAAAAAAAGCTATTAGATCTTCGCCATTAAATTTAACCACAAGCAATTTAGGACACTTAAGAAAACTGTGGAAAATTGGTCAGATCAGACCAAACGTTTACTGTAGCTAACAGGGATAGGAGACAGAAAAATCACATCTTAAATCATTCTCTAAAATTTTCCAGCCTAACATGTTAGAAGTATCGAAGCTGATCAGAGCTCATGCAGTGATGGATTGAGCTAAATACAGGTGGATCCTGGACGAAACCCTGCCAGAAGTAGTAAAACACTTGAGATTAGACATAGATGGACCATTTCTAGCAGACCAATGACCCTGAACAGAGCGCATAGCTTCAGTGTGATGGTTAGGCATTGCATACCTGGGTTTAAAATGGTCCAGTCAAAGTCCAGACCTAAAACTAACCTGTGAATCTGATCTGTGGTAAACTGATGTTCAACGAACCGCATATAATCTGACGGAGGTTGTGCTGGTTTAAAAGGAAAGTTGGTAGTTTTGGTGAAGACTTGCAGCCAACTGCAGCAACTTTACTAAAGGGGGCTGAATACAGAAGCTGGCTACAGATTTTTATTCACCCAAAACTTATTTTCTTTTATTATCTCTACCTTTGTGTTTGTCTGTTACACACATTGAAGCACAAGATAATAAACCAGGCTTGTAGTTGTGACAAATGTGAAAAGAAATTTACCAAACATGTAATGCATGATCTATCCTCGTCCTCTCTTTAACAGCTGGTCAAATATTTTTTTGTCGATTGGGGATGCACTGATTGCCTGCCTAGTGAATAGAATCAGAAGAACCGTTCGTTAGAAAAGCTCTGTGCAGTCACCATAAGATCGGGATAAAAATAATCAAAGCAAACAAATCCCACACAAAATGACAGGCACAACCACGAGCAGTTACAAATGTTTTTGGTGTGGAAACTTTCAGCCATGAATGTGCAAACCAGTGAGGCAACAACCATAATAACAGCTGAGGCAATAAACTTAATCTGAAACTTGGAAACAACAACTCCCCCCTTTGGAATATGTCAGTGAATAATTTAGGAAATGTGAACAAGGAATCAGGGAAATCAGCCAGGAGTTGCTACCAATGCACTCAGCCGGGAGCTCCTTGTCTGTTTTTAACTTTCGCAAATCACCATCAACACAGCAGAAGAGGAAAAAAATGTAACACATTTTGTAGGTGCAGAATTTTGAATGTATTTATTATTAATCAAAATCCTAGAAAACCAAACATAAATTGACACAAAATCAATGATAAATTCTCATAACAACCTCATCAAAAACGGGATCTTAAGAAGCACTCGAAACACTTGATAGTATATTATGTTTACATCTCTTTAACAGGATTACAGTTAAGTCCAAAATTATTCATACCCCTAGAAGATTTAGAACAACTTTTTAGTGATTCAAGAACTTTGCTTCAAATTGGGATTTCTAAAGTGACATTTTTATTTAGAATTCATTGAACAATGAATTTTTAAAGAATATGTTTACCTTTTCCCAGCAATCAATTTAGGAATCTTTATTGGGCTTAAATCAATCAGACCATTTAATAATACCTGATAAGCTCTCTGCATGATTCCACTTATATTTTTAACCTTAACATAGTGATGACATCCTTGCCATCCCATCACCGTATTTTATACCTCCCACCAAAGACTCTATTTCAGATTCAAGTCAAGACTCTAGTTGGGCTTTGTCATGGTTTCAACATCCCTTTAAGTTTTCATCCAGTAAATATTCAAAAGTATAAAAAATTTGGAGTTATATGCTATTGGAGAAAAAACAAAAAAGAACAATATGCCATGTCTGAGTTTACGTGTCTACATCTGCTTGTGATATATCTTGGCTGTGTCCATTCTGTTTATTATTGCCTTACTTAGGGATTGGGTGAAGCTATAAGGGACAAATTTTAGGGGGTCATTATAAATCACTAGTTTATATATACGCAGACATATTACTAAAGGCAAAAATATAGTCAAGTGTCAAAAATGCAACAAAGAAAAAACGTGCACCTGGTGAGAATAAGGGGTTCCATAAAGTCAAGCACAACTATCTATCAGAGCATCTATATAAACGGGAACACACTCATGCCCTTGTACAGTAGTCAGCAGACAGGCGAATGCTGAGAGTCCCTATCAGCATGAGGTTATACACATGCATCAGCACCAGCCAATCAAGTAACAGAACAAAGCTCTGGAGTCCCACTCATAAGCTGAGCAAAACAAACACACAGCTACATACACGTATATGTGTCGGCTTAAAGAGCTTTTAAGTCAGTTATTGCAAGAAAGCAGAGGATTAAAGAGTTTTTCCAATCAAACAACCAGACTACTTAATTCTGTGGTGATAAGGCAAGCAAAAAAACAACTTTGATTATGTCACTGTAATTTGATATTATCTGGTCCAACTAATTGTTTGACACCTTTGATAGGATTTGCACTGGGCAACTATCTGCTTCTCGTCAAGTGACACGTTAAATTAAAGTTAGAATACCATCCACTACAAAACTGTCAGAGCAAATTAGAACTAGGCTGGTTTTGTTTAAACAATGTCATTTTGCCTGTTACATTCTTTGGACGTCCATTAATAGATAATGATTTTGATCTTAGAAAATGTTGATATTTGCATAATTGTCTTGATTCTTTATTGACTTTTAGAAAATCAATTTAACTTAGCAATTGAATATACTCATATTGGAAAAATCTGTGGTTTTAGTTTTCACAACTCTGAGTGAAATTAGCACTCACATGCTTTAAATTTAAAGCATTGTCAAATTTATATGCTGCATTAGTGGTAGAATTATAAACGTATTAAAGGTTTAATGCATTTGTTAATGTTACACCACCCTAACCCATAGTTTTTATGAGTCACATATTTTTGTTTCCCACACACAGCTTTGGATGATCTTTATTAACATTTTATATTCTGGTTGAGCAAGAATAAAGCAAAACACAAATAGTTTTTGATTCTGGTTATGTGGATGGAAATGATGACCTCTAATTACCTTTTGTAAACTTTTGTTAATATTTCTGAAATACGAAAGAGCACAAAAAACATTTTGTACCACTAACCATCAGTAATGAAGCATAATTTTTCTTAGATGCAATGAAAGCTGTCTGCATTTGTGTATGTAAAGTTACAATCGCTTTCATTTTATCCCAGTTTTTAATTTGTAAGATGCAGTCACTCTTTTGTTTAAATCTTGCCATGTACTTTAGCTTGCCACTTACAGACGAGGTAATAAATCACATTCTGAAAAAAAAGATGTCCAGGAGATTAACATGAGTGTTTTACTTATAATATTCCCCTGTTTAGTATGTTTGCCTTGGATTAAAATGAATTTAAAATATTCCGCTGCAAATCAAGCCGTGTATTCTGTAGCATCGCAGGCTGGAGGCCTATTTACCAAAGTCGGCATACTTCCCAAGACCTCTGAAGTGCAACGGGGATACGCAATGGAGTGATAACACACACTCATGGTTACAAAACTATAACATTCAATGGAGGTTTACTGCATTATTAAATCACTTTCCAGCTGTGGTATACCCAGAAAACTTTGTATTTAATCGTAGCATCCTCCTAATAAAAGACTTAAAAAGTTTTAACAAGACCAGCTATCTTGACAAACAAGCCAGGGGTGTCTCTTAAGATGCATTCTGAAAGACTGAAGCCTATTTCCAGTCGTGACTTTAACTTATGCCACCTCTTACTCCAACTAACACTTGGAAGGAGACGAAGTAAAACATATTTAAAGGCAAAGCTGGCAATGCAGCAAACCTTACTCATGCACAGAGAGAGAGGAACACTATGGAAGCAAAGAGTTTGTGGCTTTAAGCGACCCATTTGTTTTAAAAACATTAAAATAAGTTGGCGTGGAAAGTAGAATTACTATCTGACAGATGCCTCTGAGGAACCACTCCAGGTATTATCTACATCTACTAAGTGAAGGGATTCCTAAAGCCTGGTAATGGGAGTTGAATGTTTTAAGTATCCATTGAAGACTGAATAATTTTATATTTATGACATTCTTCTGCCAAATTTTGTCATGTTTTATGTGTTTTAGTCTAAAAAAAACTTCCTTCAGTAGATCAGTATAAAAGCAAATCCAGATGTTATTAACATACCATTCTGATCTACTAGTCTGATGGTGTTTTCTACTGCTTCTCTAAATGCTGATTGTTCTTAATAATTCTAATGGGAAAAAAAGTATTCTTTCTGCATCACATAAATCACTTTGAAGTGTCCTACTGTTAAAATGTGAATTTTAAATAAACTTAAGAAGTCTACAGCTGTTTGAGCTGTTACTGACATAACATCTCAACAATTTATCTGTTTGCAGCCAGACATCTTCATCAGCCTTTTCCCCTATGTTGGTATACCTTTGGTCTAAGTCTCACTTCTGCACTGTCGCAATGCAGCTGGTGCTGTTTGTGCAAGAACCTTTACAATTTACCCACAATCATTTGACACTCGGAAAGTGTCCATTTGACACGTTGCACTGCTATAAAACAAGCCCTGTGTTGATGCTATAACAACTAGCGTGCATTAAGTGGTTATGTATTTAACCATATCGACGGAGGATTTAAAATTTGTTTAGGTTAAGCTAATGGAGTTTCATGATATTCCTTGCTAAGCATTCATGCCACGTCAAACTTTTCTAGATTAGTCACATTTGTCACATTCATTAGAATTTTACGTTAAAGGTCACATATTTGTAAAAGTGAATGATACAAAGATCCTAAATATTTATCAAAAAATAAACTAAAAATATGCAAACCGTATTTGAGCATATGTAAAAAGTCATCCCATATTTATTAAGTTATCAGATGTATGTTTACATTTTTTTTCATACTGTTGTTATTTCCTGATTATTGGTTGAGCAGCACTAACATAGATTACTTTTGAGGCCCTTACAAAACATCTGTATTTACTGCATATTGAGAAAATGACTTTAGTAATCAGCTAAACCGGAAAAAAAAAAAATCAACTTTATTTATTGGCATTAAGGTAAGGGGGAGCTGTAAGCATATGCTTGTCACACCTTTCCAATAATCTTTCATCAACATAGTTATGCAGTGCGTACACATGTAATTGGGTTGCAAAACACTGTATTTTGGGTTGTGAATCAGACGTCATCAGATAACTTCAATTGTGTTTCCTTTTTTAAACAAATTCTTGCATCGCGTCTTCACAGCCATGAGTTTTGATTCGTGCAGGCCTGAGATGCGAGCCTCTTCCCAGGAGCAGAACTTGAAGCGACCCCCGCATATGTTCATGTTTGCCAGCCCCGAAGCAACCATGCAGCTGAGTGAAGGTGTGCAATCACAGCCACTGCAGCATGACTGGAGCCTCAGGGCCAAGTGAAGAGGAAGCCTGGCACACTTCCAGACACTTGTATATGCTGTTGGATCAGGGGAGCTGGAGACCCAGTGACAGCCTGCCGCCAAATCCCACTTCTTTTTCTCTTCTTTCCATTACTTGCAGCTTGATGTTGGTTTGGATGGTTAAACATTTATTCATTTCCGTCGCTCAATTCTCCAGCCAATTGAATATTGACGAGCTGTATCATTTATTGATTTCTATCCATTCATCCATCCATTCTCTAACCCACTTACCCTCAAGGGGTCACGGGGGTATTTATTTCTAATTTAATATTTATCTCTTTCCATTAACCACTTAAATAAATACAAAAAATATTAAGAACTAAGACGCTTGGAAAAAAAAAAAAAAAGAAGTCTACAAAAAGTGACAAACAAAAAGTCAAACAACAAACAAAAAAGGAAGTAGACCTCACCGTCTGTCCTGCTGTTGCCTCTCAACACTTTGGCGTTGGAGACCTGAGCCTCCCCGACTCTGTTCAGAGTGGCCGACGAGAAAAACATCCCCATGTGGAAAAACAGCGCTCCTTTCATGGTGCTGCCACTGGAATGTCGCCCCTTCAACACACTTCGTGTCTGCTAACGAGCCGAAGGGGTGGGAAACAAGCGGGTTTTGTGCTGAGGCGTGCGGACGCGGAGAAAGAACCCAGCGAGCCTGAAAGAAAGAAGTTGCCTCGCCGCTGGGGGAAAGTTACTGTCCCGCAGAAACCCGGGGCGAGCAGGTGGAGGGTAATATAGCTCCGCTCACGGTCAGACATGAGACTATGGGCGCCGGGCGGCTTATCAGAAAGTTACAATAGAAAAAAAAAAAAAACACAAAACAATGCGAGGGAGTCCCTTACAAACGTTTTCTGTGTAACGCACGTGCGTAAAGTTTGCTAAACTGAGACGCGCACGCTCTCCACGCAGCGCGCGCGCGTGTTTCCGTGGGTGTGTTTCAACAGCAGATGTTGGAATGAGAGCTCAGTGTTTTTTATGACACATTTAAAATCTCATATCTATCTATCTATCTATCTATCTATCTATCTATCTATCTATCTATCTATCTATCTATCTATCTATCTATCTATCTATCTATCTATCTATCTATCTATCTATACTTGGCGGCAGGTGATTGTTTAGGGATCGTTTTCTTTAAGAGAGTTCCCCTTTAGCAGTTCTTCTAAATCGTTTTGTCCTTTTTCTTCTAAATGCCCAAGTCAGTCGAGGTGGATGGCCGTCCATACTGAATGAGGTTCTGCTGGTTTTCTTCTTGTTAAAGGGGAGTGTGTCCTTTCTGTTGTCGCCACATGCTTAGTATGAGGGATTGCTGCAAAGTCGATGACGGTGCAAGCCATCGTTCATTGTTGCTTCATATTAGTCACTGAAGAATGAATACTGCAACTCAATGACTTGGTGCAGTCTGCTGGGTTCCCTCGAATGTTTCCTTAATGCAACTAGAACTACGTAATATGTTATTACTTGATTAAAATGGTTCTTTTTGTGGAGTGTTTTGAACTGACGTGCTGTATATTGGCAACACATGCCATCTCATAGTTGTTGAAATTAAATATGGACAGAAGATTAGGGTATTGGTAAGAAGGCCGTTCAGCCCCAAAGACTTGTATCTTGTCACCGAACTGACCAATAAATAAATAAACAAATGGGAATTTGCAAAATGTTGATCTGCTGTTATTATTACGGCTTTGGCTGCTGTCAAGATTTTTCAACAGTTATTGAGGACGGAACAAATACTTTTCAATAAAATATATATAAAAACAATTAAAGCAGTTTTTGTGATTGATAATCCTTTTACATTATTCAATTATCTTTTACGAGACAGCTGATGCTTTTTCAATCGGACATAACCATCTTGCTCAATGAAAATAATTTAAAACTTACGTTTTTGAAGTTTGATTTGAATTTAAGAGTCACGTATGGGAACCCTGTTGTCGGATAGCACAAAATAAAAAGTTTAATCAATGGCTTTTACACTCCACCTTGGTGCAACATCAGTGTGAAAACATCTGGCTCAGAGAGATAAAAGCAAAGTTTGTGAGCAAAAAAAATGACAAAGAACCAATAATACATTAGGTCAGAGAAGCTGTGGAGAACTTCTTAACCCACCATCCTACAATGGTATATTTCAACTTCCATGACACTGCCGTTGATGGAAGGCCACCGGGTCCTACTTGCAGTTTACCGGAAGCCATGAAGAGGGCAGAGCGAACAAGGACATAGAAAACAAAATTGAGCATGTGAAGCAGAAAACTAATACAATTAATAAAACACATAACATCACAGTGTAAAAATATTCAGGGCTGATTCAAAAACGTGTCAAGGTAAACGTATCCTGATTACAGAGTTATTTTATTGCAACCATAGATAATGTAAGCTTTTTACTAAACGTTTTACATATTTAGAGTATTTCATTATAAATACTTTGGACACTGCTGTTTAGTGTTACTTTCATTTCACTTTGCCTGTTTCTTTAATGCTCTTCTTTGTGTTTTTGTTTGTTAGTGCAGTTTTTTGTTTGTTTGTTTCATTTTTTCTCCTATTCCATACAGTTGATTCATACATTTTCTGTATATATTAAAGCATGGATTTCTACATAAAATATTTTATGTTTTTATCCGTATTTTATATTTCAATACTCTGGCTAAGTACTTTAAATAAAGAAATAGTTACTTATATTAGGCTATGTGTGAAGATATTGCAATAACTATATCATTATGTGATAACTGAAAATTGCAGTATGTCCTCCCTGTGATGGTTATTAACTGTTTTAAAGCAGAAAATTGATTTTCAGGAAATCATTGAAATAATCTTATGATTGTAGGTTTAAATGCGCAACATCTTAGATTGTTATAGGTAATTGTAGGAAGCACATTTCAAAGTGATTTACACGTCAATGTCAGTAGTTTTTTTTTTCTGTTCATCTAGGATAATTAGATTTTTTTTTTAAAGTGGTTATGGGAGCATCTTTCTCATAAAACTAGCACTAGGCTGGATTAATATTAGCTTTAGAGCTTTTTTTTTTATAGCTTGGCTAGCAAGCTATAAAAAATATAGCAAGCAATAACAACCTATAAAAGCATTCCAAAAAAACTGTTGAACACAAGCACCAAAACATTTTACTACTATTGAAAAACCCGAACAAAGTGCCACTCAATAATTTTAAGCTCCACAACTACAGTACCAACATAATTTTGATTTCTCATTAATTTGCAAATCTTTGCAGGTATAGCAGTGTTTAATTCAGCAGTCTAGAAGAAAAGATGACATTTAAACATGACCCAATTATGCTTAGTTATCTTTCCTTAAAACCGAGGCAGAATCTTTGATAAAAGAAATGTAAAAGGAAACAGAGAACAAGAAATTCAAACCATCTTGGCAGTTCGTCCTGGCAATTCATTTTAGCATTGGATAGAAACAGGTTCAAGTCCAATGTCCTCTAACTAATCTATGTTATATCCAACAAAAAGAGTTATTCAAGAGTGAGAAACAGTTTTTCCGAGTAATTCCAAAGTCAAAAGTCTCAACCCTCAGCCCACCAGTTGAACTCCCAAAAATGCAAAAACTCCAGTCTCAAGCTGAGACTTTTTCTCTCCCAAGTCTCTGCTCTGTTCTTCTTTCCATAATCTCTGTCAGTGATGTTGACTCAAAACTTTTATAAGTCGTTCTTATATGTCCTCTGTGCCGAGCATGAGCTATGTATATTTGACTGTTTGTTACCTTTATCAGAATCTTTACCAATCCTTGGTCATTGTTCCTGTGTGTCTTCTTAAAAAATTTATAGAATAAAATTATGTGTATGATTTTTGTAAACTCTAGTCCCCTATTCTACAACCCTGGGTCCCACTTTTGTAGTTATGCTACCTTCTTATTGAATGCCCACATTTGCATTATACTAAAACTTGTCAGCAAATCTTCTATTTGTTGGCTTTTGGTTACTCAGAAGTTACTCCGAGGTGGTTGATTCCTGAAATCACGTGAAATTCTTCTTTATGCTCGGGTTATGACTTATAAGTAATTGTCCTTATCTTCTGTTGCACTTTCCATTTGTCTTGGTTATTATGTTTCATAATTTAAACATAAATAAAATTTAATCAATACACATTTCACATAAGATAAAGAAATAAGTGCAACTTCACTGATTGTTACTGAAGTCCTATTCTACCGTTAGTTTTGGGTTGTTTCTTTGTTATGAATCTTCAGTTTGGGATAAATTAGATAATCTAAGATTATTTCAACAATGATCATATTGAACCAAATAATAACTTATATCTATTTGTTACCATCACCTTTTTCTAACTAAGTGTTTAGTTGCCTTCACATGCAACTCAGTAAAGCACCACATATCTTGTTAAAAGTAACATTTACATTCTTTAAATCCCAGTTTATAGTCGCAAAAACCTTTTACAGTGTTAGTGAAAACAAGCACAAGTCATAGCAACCTAGTTAGTATGAATATAATAAAATTATAAAGTAAGATTGCTGTCAAAACGGTGAATGCACAACTTTAACATTCCTATTCGTATTTATATGTCAACAAAGTATGAATCTAAAAGCTGTGAGTGCAAAATCTTATAAATACAACTCTGTTTATTTACGACTATGAACTCCTTTCTCTGTGGACACGAATTCAACTTTGTGGGGAGGAGTAAAAAATTGTCACGATGGCGTCACAGGGCGGAGTGATCGATCTGCGATCTCATCAAGCACAGCATGCTCCAACTTTAAAGATGGTGGAAGACAGTGGAGCTGTTAGAGCAACTGCCTCAGGTGAAGCATCACAAGTAAGATTGATATGCATTTCTATATCAAGTTAGAGTTGTGCCTACACCTTTTTTACTCCATATAAAATATTGTTCAAACAAAACCCTACTTTGCTTTCTTGAACCAGAGTTTTGAATTGCCTTTCATCATTACATCCGAAAGCTCCATAGCAGGATTTATTTTAAAACCAACAATTTTTACAATTATTAGTTGTTTTTTTTACTGAATAACACTAAAGCAGTATTATTATACATTTAAAAAAACAGCATCTATGTCCCCAGATTAAGATCCAGATTCTGCTCTCATGTGTTTTGCACATACACCAATAAACAGAATTCAATCAGTGTAAAACATGTACTGCTTATGTAAACGTTGCAGAGTGACGCTCTGGTAGAGCACTCTAATGCCTGAACGTGATCCTACAGGTAGGCAGAGGAATTCATGATCCTTTTCTGAAAAAAAGGCTTCCAAACCAGAATTTATTTGAAGTGAGGTAAGTTTTAATTTATTTATCAGGATTTGTTTTAGTCAATTTTTCAGGGGCTGTAGGCTTCAAATCTGTGACTCTACCTTAGTTATTTTGACTTACATTCACATTTAAATACAAGAGTTATTTCTGCTTTATGGGATGAACTTGCCAACTTGCTGTATTCAGCCTATTCAGCACAAACCCTCCCCCTTAGACTGCAATTGGCTAATGGTCAATGCGGCACCTAAAAGTTGGAATCACTTAGGGAATTATATACGTTATTAATTCTGAGAAGAAATTAATTAAAATTAAAGGCTATTAAACCACTCTGCTGAGCTTCAAAGGCAGCCCGCGAGTGAATTGACATGCACATTAGGATTGCTGGAGGCCGCGAATAAGTATTTCACCTCATATGCGCACACTGCAATCCAGATGACTGGGAAGACATTTTTTTACCTCGCTAAAAACATGAATTTGTAAGTGAATTCAATGGAATGCTATCCAAAACGGCATAATCATGTTAATTCACATCAGCTAATTTCATTATTTTACAATACGATTTTTCGATACGATTGTTCTATAATAGAAAGGGTTCGAGTATTTGTTAGTGGATTAAAGTGCAGTCTTAGTTGCAGACATGCCCATAATCTATCTCTTAACATATTTCCCACTCCCTTTCTGCTCACCGTTAGTGTGTGTATGTGTGTGCAGAGCGTGTGACTGCTTGAATGATCTTGCATTCGTCTCCTCTTCCCTGAAGCGAACACATGTTTTTAGGCATACTGTTAGGCTCATGTCTAAAGCGTGCCGGTTTGCATGCATGCAGATAGGCTTCCGTTTCGCTACGTGTTTGCTCAGTCCACCTCACCGACCCGAAACGGCGGAATTAATGTAGTGCCCTTGAGCAAAGCGATGCAATTCAAGTTTTAGCTTTAAACATTTAAAGCGCTATCTCAAATCAAGGGATTAATTTTGCCTCTGATGTGCAAGTTTGTTTGAAAGCCGTTTCAGTCAGAGAAACAGAGAAGATCGATTAATCTGGTACATTTCAGTGGGCCAAGGAATCGGACAATTTCACTCTTGGTTCACCAGGAAGTCCACAGTAGCAACACCTTAATCAATACAATTAGAACTAAATCTGATGGTTGCAAACCTTAATGTCAATATTTTAAAATGCATGTATTATCTGGCACAGTGTCCTTGATTGAAATAAATAGGGACAGAAAGATACTCTCACGACCCCTTTTGCTTGTTAAATTTCTTCTAGTAATTGGCTCAGGAAATTATTTTTATATTGACATAACATCATACAGTTGCTGAAGATTTTTGTAACTACACATAAATCTCCAGTTTTACTAAATGTTGCTGTGTTGAATTGGGTATGTTAAGGTGACTGGAGTACAGAGAACTTACTGTACAATTCTGAGATCGTCTGACACGATCCTGTCGAAAATAACTAAGTAGATAAATACACTGTGGTTAGGAAGGGATGGGGATGGTCAAAAACAATAGGAAGGTAGGCACTAGTAATGTTCTGTTGAAACTTAAGGATCTCAAGTATACCATCTAAATATCCCCGCACTATAACTTAATCAATGCCATCAGCCTAACCCACTAATGAAAGTCAGGGTGGATCAACATCTTTTAAAAAATTTCTGAAACCTATCCATCTTAATGCCTAAATTTCATCCTAAATCATCACCCCTTGGACAAAGCCTAATGATGTCTGCATTTTATAACCAATTTTGGTGAGCCAATTCTAGCATTTGTCTCGTATTTGTAGATGATAGGAGTCGTTCCCTGCTTTAGCAATCGGCACTAGTCTATCACCATTCTTTGTGTAACTGCAATCAAAACCTTTAGGCTTTCTGAACAAATGTATTAATCTACACTAGCTTATCTTGCATCACATTTGAAGAATATCCTTTTTACTTTTACAGTAGGGGCCTCGGGGAAAACCTTTTTGGGAACTGTTTTTTGCTTGCACAGCACAAGTGTTTAAAAAGGAACCATAGTACAGAAAAATGAAGTCTAAAGAGAAACATCATTTCTACGTAAGTATACTGCTGATTCAGCTGTAAAATCTAACATTCACCCACACAGTTACCTTCTATGATTCCTCGTTTCAACTTTTTTGAATCTGCCTTGTTATGTTTAACATTTTACTCCACAGTTCAGATTTCCTTGATCCTAAGAAACATAATTATCTTCTTTCAACATTTTTTTAAACATATTTTCTGATGATACACCTATTGAAATGTCTCTTTTATGAAGTAGTGTTTTTTTTACTGAAATATCTCAAGTGCTATCTAAGGTATTGTAAATTTAGCCTTACTCAAGTGCAGGTAAAAAAATTGGAATATCAGAAAATTTCATGATATATATCCGTAGTACTGTCTTTCTTCCTACGTCTTATGTGTTAAAGCAAATATCAAGAATGAATGAGAATGGTATATGTAGGACCATGAGGGCCTACCAAGAGTCCATATAATTTACTTGACTCCCTGCTTTGACAATAACTTCAAGCATTTGGTATGTTGAGGTGAAGTAATCTTCCATTTGTGCATAGGAGTGTTGAAGGGTTGTTAATTAATGTTAAAACTGGGTCAATGCTGGAACACTTTGAGCAGAGTGGTAAGTTCAGAAAAGGGGATTGACTGGGTCATTCTACCAATTAATTTAATCATGTTTGGATGAGTTTCTTAGTCACAGATCACATAAGAAATCCATGAATTCTTTTGATATATCTATTATATTTGTAGAGTCTGAAACTAGATAGGTATTACATTGCTTATTTCAGAGCATTAGAAGTACAGAAATATTTTCCTGGACAGATGTCATTAAAACCGAAGGCAGATTCTGCAAGACGTTATTAATGTGGCAGCTTTCACAATTTTTCTTTGTTTATGTGTTAGACAAAACCTGCTATACTGAAAGCATTAGCAAGTAGAGCTACAGACATGACTGAAATCTAATGTGGAGTAAACATTACAGCCAAGTCATGATTTTTTTTGTCTGTACATGTACTTGCCCTCCAGTTACTGTCTCTATCTGTCTCTTTTCTTGTCCTCTGTTTTGTCTCTTTATGTCTCTTCTGATATGTTTCTACTGTGACTCTCACCATCTCTCATCTTCTGAACACTCCTTGCCTCCTTCTCACCCCTCCTCACCTCCCAACACCCCACTCTCTGTGCCTTTCATCTGGTCTCTTCATCGCTTCGTGCCACCTCCCGTCTTTCCTCTGTCCCCTAATCAGCTCTCGTTTGTTTTATTTTATTTTTTTATTTCCCTGGCAGACAGCTACTGTGCCGGTCCTTTTTAGTCACAGGCTTTTAATTACGAGAAAGCAGATTAGGAAGGACACTCTCTACCCAGCTAATGGCGGACACACACGCAATGCCCACTCACATTCAGCTCCTTATCCAAATGCACAAGCAGTGGATATTGACACACTGATGCTTGTATACAAGTGTATTTTTAACATATCTTTCTTTGTGTTTGGACTTTAGATAAAACGTTTGTAAAGTAACTGCATTTTAAAAAAAATGGTTTTTGCATTTGCATATTAGTAGTTTCATTAGAAGATTTGAAAGATAACAGATAGGGGAATATGTATTTGAAAGTTGCCACACAATATTAAGTCAGTTGAATTCCTTAAGGCAGTGGTAAAAACTCCCTTCATCTGAGCCTAGTTTGAAACTTATCTTTGCTACAACGTGTCATATTTAAATGATAAGTTTACCTTCTCACCATTTCGAGCAATGAAATTCAGTAATTTGGGAGTAATTTAGATCAACACTTCACACATTTGTAAAGCAAAAAAAATTAAAATTCAAAATGTATGGCATTCATAACAAATGCATTTCAATCATCATTGTCAAACCTTTAGATACAATTCTGTTTGACTAACTCTCATAGGAAGGTAACTAATTAATAACATAATATAATTACTGCCTTTCTGTGTAAGGCTCAAAGGTTTATTGGATTTCTTTTTTCAACAAACAGCATTATGAAGAACACCACCAAACAAGCCATACACAAAGTTGTAAATACATTTAAAGCAAGATTAAGTCATAAAACAAAATGCCAAGCTATCAGAATCACATCTTACATTTATCAAACCAGCACAGCTGCACATGGTAACGATGGACGAACCAAAGGCACCAGAAGCTCAGATTGTATAACTTGTGAAGAGAACCAGGGTCAAAAAAGTGTCACAAAGGTCTCATTTGCTACAAGCAATGTCGGACACACAGAAAGCCTGTAAAAAAAAAATCTCTCGTTGGATAAAAATAGAGTGGTAGAACACTAACTAAACACAGAGCAGATCATCCCTATTGGCAAGCATTACAGACATTAGGCTGAGCCAATCATAACAACAGAGCCAAAGCTAAGAGGAAATTGTTAATTTTACAGTATGTGTCAGACTGGCCTAGTCAAAGGCCAGATCTAAATCAAAACAAGCCTCCGTAGTCTTAAAGTTTAATGTTTAAAGATACTCTCTAAAGATTTTCTTTACACTTTCGCTTCTGAAGAAAAAGGGCTAAGCTTGCAGAGACATACCCCAGAAGCGTTGTAGCTAAGAAAGGTGGTTGTACAACTTTTAAAGCTTTTACAAAACTGAAATCCATTTAACTTCAAAGCTATTTTCCGCTTTGTGTTAGTCTGTTAAATCCTAGTTTTTTATTCACAACTATTTGGCTATAGTATGAAAAAATACTGTTGCAACCAACTGTAAATCAAATAACCACACAAAACCCACCTTCAGATGTTAGCTTTAAAACAGAATAGTTAATGCACAAAAAGTCCTTGTACTATAAATAAAATAGCTTAAAATATCTGGAAATTATTTCAGTATGAAAACTGTATACCTTCTTTTAGAACATGCCAGTGCTATCAAGTCAAAACCAACAGAGACATGAAAAGAATTACCCAACCGAATCTGCTATTACCTGATGTAATAGCAGATTCGGTTGGGTAAAACCATATTCCTACTGTGCTGTTACTAAACCCCTGACAACTAATCCAACTCAAATCAAAAGGATTATCATATCTGACAAGACAGTTCTCTCTCTATGCAATCAAATGTTCCCTTTCTTCTACAGGCAACTGCAGATTCATGATAAAACCCTCTCAGCAGTACATTAAATGCACACTGCTTACTCCCAGCCTCTAACGGGAAATAAACACAGCTTTCCGTTAGTATAGGGCTGTGGATGTGTTTGTGATTGAGCCCTTTAACATCATGTCTTGCTGGTGTCATTCTTGTGTGCTTCTCCAAACATCCCGATTATCTTATCTTAATCACAGTGATTGTTTTATTTTGTATGCACACAGATTTTGTATTTCAGTTTGATCATAAATATGTGGAAATTCTTGTACAATCACTGCTAAATGTGGAATGAATAATGTAAATGCATTAACTATGTGCTGAGGAACCTATTCTGTACTTTATAATGTGAATATTGATGATTTGTAAATAAAGTAAACTTAACAGTGAAGTTTTAGTTAATTTCAAGAAAACTATGTTCTGAGCTCCAGAATTGCTGACTACGTTGGCGGTATTAGGTAGATGATACCAGGGGCTAGGGTCAGTCCTGGCCTACCGAATTTTTTTCTTTGTGTTGCTGTTTTCCCTCAAATGCTGTGGATGAGGACCCAAACATCTGTAAGATATGAAAGAACATATTAAAGTGGATGTTGGATTATATAAAACTGAACAAAATAAAACAAACTTAAAGAGAAACGGGAAAAGCAGTGAAAGTTGAAAAAGAGATTTAATAAATGCAGAGCATGACCAAAGTGCAGAGAGAAGAAGGAAGTTCAAAGGATCTCTTTCATTGATCATAATGGGCAATCATCATATCCTTAACTCCCATGTTCCTCTGCCTGGCTTTCCAGCCACATGGCCATGAAGAGATTTAAAGATTAGCCGCGATAGCAGAGATTCCCAAAGTCTGATGGTGTCATTCAGAACATGTTAATGTGTAATCCTCTTCCAAGATATTGAGAAGCCTCTTCAGATTAATTGTAGGGAAGGCTACATCTAATGAAACATAGATCTTATATGTTTTTGTCACATCACAGCTACAAACTTTAATATTATTTATTGGAATTTTATGTGACCAACAATCACAAAGTTGTAAATAAAGGGGAGGTCAAAGAAGAATAGTAAAAAGATAGAACGTTTTCTACATACAAATTATGGGATTGCACTTATATTCAGCCTTCTATACTTTGATACTTCAGAATAAAACCAATTGCATTAAGATGTACCCTAATTAATAAACAGACTCCACCTTAATCACAGCACAAAAATTATTTCTCTGTTAAGGTCTTGCAGGCTAAATTGAGGATATTAGTAAAAGACAAGTCAGAAACAAAGTTTTGAACAAAATCAAAATAGGATTATTTTAACAGGAAAATTCCAACGTTAGAGCGTCTCAAAAGCATCCCATTGACACTATGCTAGCTGTTGTCAGCAACTGGATAGCCACCGTCCCATTTGCCCCAAAGTGGAGTAAAGAAATGTTTGACAACAGTGCCAACCATGTTTATTAATGCAAACACGCTGTGACCCTTTTCATTTGCAGAAAAATTATCTGAAAACATTTTTAAATTTCATTGGGAAAAATGCAATCCTGCAGTCATTACCCAGCAAATTTAGAGGGAGGGATTTCATTTATTCAATGTCAAAAAAAACGTCGAAAGTCGAAAATGTAAAAGATGGATCAAGGGTTGCAGCTGATGGATGGTAACATACGCATGTTGGTTTGTAAAAAGGCAATTGCAAGTAAATCTCCCATTCTTTGTTCCGAGACTGTTTAATAGTCAATCAATGCATAAAGCAAGATAGTTTATTGGTAGTTTCTTTAAAAAGCAGTACCTTTACAGGCATACGGTACAGATATATATATATATATACACCATGGCGTACTTAAGCAAAATGCAGTTCCAATTTTTACAATCTTGGTTATGGACTATTAAATAATTACTTAGCTGGTTTTGCAAATGCAAAATGCATCCAACATTTTTTTCTTACCCACAATCATCGTGATTTTGTGCCCCTGCTAGTTATTCCTCTGTATGCCAAATACTTCAGCTTTATTGTACATTTCTCAAAGGTTTCCATCAAATAACAGAACGCACATGACTTTTTGAAAACTTGTCTGTCATTTTTGCCTAAATGTTGACTGATAAGTTAAAGATGTCTGTGGTAACACTTAGAATTTTACTATTGCTGCCATAAAATCTTTTCTTATGGTGGAGTTTAGCTTTACCTGAGTTAAACTTCGATGTGGGCAGAGGAGTCCTGCCATGACGTCATGTTAAATAAGCAGAACAAGTCTTTTCAGCTAGATGTGACAACTATTAGTTATTTTTAAGGCCACAATGCTCATTGTACCTAAAGTTCACATCTACAATAAATGTATTGATTTAGCACATGATTGTAGTTAAGAAACAAAAACCTTTTTGTGAAACCTACACCAGTTTATCATACCACGAAGTAATCCTTGTTTATATCACGCTTTCAAATTCTATAGGAGTGGCTTAAACATCAAACAGCATCAGTATTAAAAGCATCTCTACACAGCAGAAATATTAACCTAATTAAGTTGGCCTTACTTGACTAATGTAGTGTACCCATCTTTTTTCCAAGCTTAACAAAAGTAACAGGAAAAAAGGAGTCACTACTTTTTAAAATGCCCCCACTACAAAACTGTCAATCTACTACTAACAACTGATAACTTAATACTGTTCATAGAGATTATGCCAACTATGTAAGGGAGGTGCCAAAGCTGACAGATTTAGGTTAAAGTCCAAGTACAAAGATATTTTTATAGCTCTGCTATTTCTTTGTTTCCTGGGAAACATCTCCTAGAAATTGATTATTTAAAAAAAAAATCTCTTTCAGGAGGAGCTGTACACATGTATTTCATTAGCACTTTCATGCTTTAAACTTTGAGCAACCAGCGACTACTGCTACTAGAACATACTTTGTTTCCTTGTGCATACCAGGATTGCGTAATGGAGTGTGTAAAAGGTTAACATTTTACGTATTTCTGTGAGATCATGTTGCCCTTCATTTGCCAGAAGATGCATTCCAGTTATTAAATATTGTAATCCAAAGAGAGAGAGAAGAGGTCTAATGACGACCTTGAAAGAATCACCAGTGATAAGTAAAGGTTCCCGCTGATGTCTGTGCACCAGAGACGAATTTAATCACTACCCACTGTCCAAAGAAAAGTTAAATAATATAGCATTATGGTGGTGTAATGGTGAATGAACATGCTATAAGACAAAGGAAACATCTGTCATAAATTACTTATTTCATTCAGGGGGAAAGTGAAAATGTAATTTAATTGCCTTTTTGCCAACATAGTCTAAAGCTCTCCACAACATAATACTGCAAGAGTTGGAGACAACCTTAAAACTGATCTATTTTAGTGGAAATAAGGGGCATATTCAGTTTGAAAAGTTTGAATCTCTTTGCTTATAGTGATATGTTTTTAGCTTTGTAGGCCACCTTTAGTTTTATATTGCTGATAAAAAGACATTGCCTGCATTCTTTAATAGCATATTTTTTTATACATTTTTCTTTCCACGCACTATTTTGCCGTGCATCTGAGTTTTAGTGCAAATCCTTATTCCCAGTAGCTCTAAAACGGTGTAATCATAGTTGCGCACAACAATATTAATATGTTTTTTAACTAACTGTCAATACATAAGAGGCAGCGTACACCCTGGACAGGTCACCAGTGTATTAAAAGGCAACAAAGAGATACAAATACAATTACGTAAATTGAAATTCGAGAGATCTATTACAGTGGGATAAAGCTGCAATATTCTGGTAGAACCCATGCAACTAAACAGTTGACTTCAGATTGGAAGAACAATCACTCACTTAAGGCAAAACCTTTGCTGCAGTTTATTATAAACCCAACTAACATATTGAGTTGGCTCTGTCATGCATAAACCTTTACACATGCAAGCATTCAAATGTAATTATTTAAGTAGTCACATTATCATATATGATGCATTATAAACACAGTGTAAGGGTGAAAAATATGCTAACTAAAATTCAAGAGAAAAATGTGAAATATATAATGTGTGTTCCACATCAGGCTGACTGAAAGTCCAAAATTATGAATTTGTTGCAAAGTATTGGGCAAGTAATCAATCGGGTTTTTTTTCTACATCCACCGATCCTTGTCTGTCAGGTAACCTTTGTATTTACATGCATAGAGTGGATGTATGTCTCCTAACGCTTGTAGATTTTAATTTAGTAACACGATATAGTTTCACTCTAAACACAATATGCTGGTGTGCGCTAATTACCATATCTACCAAACAATTAGTTCATCAATATACAGGGTTTACATTCACTATATTAATACATTATATTGCAAAGTGTATTTGCTTCCCATTGAAGTTGTTAAATATCATGTTTCAACCATGTCCATGGCTACAGGCTGAAAAGACAAGCACCAAAGCAAAAAGACAGCTTCTGCAGACTTTTTTGACAGTATGATCCTCCCTCAAAAGCTCAATAAATTCTGGCATGGTACTATGATAAGAAACTTTCTATGCAATTAGTCCAGTCCTAATTTTTTTTGCATTAATCCTATTGTGAGTGGTATTATTGCAAAAAAGTGTGAATTAAATTCAACTAAAATATGGCAGGTCATGTAAAAACATAGCTTAGGACACACGGAAGTTCCATGCATAATGCAGTTTAGTCCAGAGGTTATAGTGTGGGGTTATTTTTCAAGACCTGGGCTTAGCCTCCTAGTTTCAGTGCTCTTAATCATCTAGCATACTAAAGCATTTTATATAATTAAAAGTTCCTAACTTTGTTGCAGAAGTTTCACACTGACACTGCAGTTGAATGTGGAAAAATGTGACCACCCTGCACAGAGTCCTGATATCAAACCGACACTCATACGATGAATTAAAGTGGATATTGTGAGCAGGTCCTGCTGGCCGTAACACAGTGAATAAAAAAAGTGGAAGAATTGTCCAGAATTCCATTTGATTCACTCATGAACCCTGCGAAAACCCCAGGGATGTTAAACTTTATTCAACTGATCACAAAAGCAAATTAAATGGTATACATCCCATTGTTTAAGGTTTAAGCTTGAGAGTTATTGTGGATGCTAATGGCTGTGAAGTATGGAACTTCTGTAGCAGCCTACATTTCAGAGACCCTCAGTTAACCTCTGACTAAGAACTCAGTAACAGAGTAACAGTCTCATGAAGAGGATTATCAGGCTTGTTCTTTTTAGGTCCCTAATTCTGCCACTTCAAACATATGATGGCAGAACAGTTTGCACTCTCCACAACAGACTTTTAGAAGAATGTAAGTATCTTGTGGCAAACATTGAGACCCAAGCCTCCTCGAGAAGTACAAACTTGTTTTCAACTTCTTTAAGATGCCTTCTCTACTGGGTGTTTAGTTCAATCATTTATCAACATTAAAATTGGGGTATATATACTCCTTCACTCTTATGATGGACGTATTGCTTGACCTGACCGTGATTCTTTTGACATTAACATTTATCCAATTTGTTTTTTGTTCATATTTAAAACAGCATGAATGTCTCCAAACCATGCCACAAAGTGGGCTATCAGTTTTATTTACTCAGGTTCTTGTCCATCTCCAATACACCCAATGACTGTGGAGTAATCAGAGTATATATATTCAGACAAATGGACTGACTTCTGCTGAAAACCTGAAGTGTAAAACCCAAAACCCACAGTTCCCCGTGGTGTTCCTATGCAGAACAAACCTCTTTGTTATGCACACAATTCGTCTGTCTCACAATCTTTTGTCTGGTAGTCATTGATCTAGATGATTGTTGAGGCCTCCACTTGGGTCTGTTTGAGTTTTTAAAAAGGAAAACAGGCTGGATTGTCTTTAATGCAATGGAAAAAAATTAAATAACATTATTCTTGCAGTCCTGCCTGCTTTTTACAGATGACACTGATGTTGTCGAAAGACTGTAATATGTTCGACTCCACCTCAATGCATATTCACTTACTTGGGTGGTATCAGGCAACATGTCTATAGACAGTGAGGACTAATGCACGAGTTTTCCTTCCTACTAGAACAGGACAGGATGTTTTCCCCAAAACTAGACAACACCTTCTCTGTGGGTAAGGCCAAGGTTAAGGGGGAACTGCAGAGTCCAATAGAGGTGCCCTTGACATACCTTCAAGGCTTTAGTCTGACATCTTCTGGACCTGCAACCTTTCCGCAGTTATCTGCTGAGTTTATTCTAAAGACAGAAAAGAGTAACTGGAAAAATATATGAAACCTTCAAATTTGCATAAAATAAATCCGAACTTCTGGTTTTCTCTGGTAGCAAATTAACTATTTATATGTTGAAAGTAAATAAGACAGGAAAGCATGATTATAATTAACAAATATGTCCACAACACATTGGAGTTCTTTGTCTGTAGTGTAGCAAAAACTGAACTGGTCAGATTACATATATGCTTAAGAACACCTAAAGGTGTGACATAAGCAGTAGCCAAAATGACACTGGTCCACTATTTTTATAGATTGCATGGATGTAGAATTTGGATCTGGAATGCAGAAATAATACTTCACAGTAACATGTTGTGGTTGTCATCTGTTGATGTTTTGTACTGCTACTGCAACTCCCTTCCCCTCCCCACTACTCTTTAAATCTCAGTCTGCTCACATATTCAAGAACATATGATCATGTAGCCATGTCTCAGTAAATCCCATAACACTGCATTCCTGATTTTCTGACTTATTCCTTGTTAGGGCCGTAGGTTCACTCAACTTGTTACCTAGCGACCTCAGGTTACCCATTATGATTGATAGGATGATTCCTTCTCCTTTTCTCTTTGCTCCTGTTCCACATTAACCTCCTTTTTTAACTCATCTGGGATTTGTGACAGATGAGTAAAAGTAAAAGTATCAGCTACAACTGTTTGTAAAACAATTTTTTTCTGTGTTAAATTACCAAAAATGAAAACTGTTTAAAATTACAAAAAACATTTCGATTAAACCTCATGGATGACTTCATGTTAAACTGATTTAAGTGCAGTGTAAGGTGTTAAAGACCACTCCATCTCAAAGTGAAAATACAGATGAGTCAATGAAAAATTAGTATACACAGCTAACTATTATGGATCTGTGACTGAAACGTATTTTGCAGTCCTCTAATTCAAAACGTTAGCGCACATACACAGTCGCTTTAAGTAAATTACGAAATGCATTCAGACAAAATAAAGGCTGACAAACAAAATGTGTTTCGGTTAGTGAATTGATTGACTGCAACAAACGGACTTTTAAATGATATTCAATTTTTTTTTCTCTATATAGGGATGCTTCCAAAATCTGTGCAAACTATAAACAACTGTGAATACATACTGCAGAATACTACCAATTTATATTTCACACGTCTACCCAAACTGACAGATGAACATGTTTCTGTACACATGCATGTATACATCGCCCATTTGGATCCTCCAACTCTGCTGATGCTTGTGTGCCAGTTAATGCACCTAGTCCTCAGAGGTTCCCCTCGTCATGGATTTAGAATTTTGCCCTGTGGCTCATCCACTGAACAGCTGCGCTCTACTTCAAGGCTTTTTCTCATCTTCTGCTCTCATTCCTCTCAAACATTGTTTACGTCTGTTTCACTTTCCGCTTTTCTTAAAGCCAATTTTATCTTGTCTTTTGGTTCTCGTTGACATGCTTGCAACTGTTACATAAACAATTCTACAGAATCCTGCACCTTTCAAACTAAATAAAAGTTGGTACTTTTCACTGAGTTTTACTGCTGTACTGTCCTTGCCATAAGGTAGAAATACTTATTTACAGTGTACTCCTGCTTATTCACGTTGCTGTATTTTCAGATTCACATATTTACGTATTTTTCTGTAGAATGTGACTATTGCCAAATTATTTTATTGAGCATATCTAAAACATTCAAAAGACAGCTCAAGACACTTTGTTTTGCTGATTTCACGGTCTTAGCTAACTGCAGAACCAGATATTTTGTCTCACTGAAACTAATTTGAATTCAACTCCAACCAAATTCTTCCCTGTAAATAAATAAATAAAATAAAACAAACACAAAAAAACCCACAAAATAAAACATATAATCCTTAGCTCCTGGCTTTGCAAACGCTAACTCTGATTTGTCACTTTCTCTTTTGTTTCTATAAAACAGTCAATTAATTGAAATTTTTCACATTAAACTTTTGATTTTGTATTTCATTAGTTCCCTGCCTTCCCTTTGCTCCTCAAACATAACCTCTCACTTCTGCGGTTCATTTTTTAAATTAAAGACTACATGGAAGTTCAACACAATGAGGCATTTAACCATTTCTGTTGGCTGAAAAAGGTGCAGAGTGTTGAATGCTTGATTCATAATGGAGAGAATAGAAAAAGCTGGAGGTAAACTGGTGGCTGTTATGAGATAAATGCAGGCTGCACCTTTTGGCACTGGAGCACAAAGTAGAAATGTCCTATAGTAATTCCTCTGTGTTTCAGGTTTTCATTCCATGTAGCACTCATTTCTACCTCTCTTCATTCTTGCTTTTCTCTTCAGCCTCTTTTTCCTGTCCATCTTGATTCTCTGTCTCACCCCCCAGTGCACACCATCACACCCCTTCTGCCCCTTTGCGATGTTTAGATTTTTAATGAGCCCACATTTAGCCTTGCTCGATAAAAGGAATGTTTTTTGAGGCATTTTATCTTTGAGAGCATTTTTGTGCTGTCGCCTTGAAATTTTTTGTACCATCTATCTAATGCATTTTATTCTCAGGCATCAAATCCCTTTACCATGTCTCCATCTCAAGATGCAGCCTTCTTCCAAGAATTTCATTTACGACATATTAGATGCATTAGTAGGAGGAATGAGGGCCAAATGCACTTGTATTGAAACCAGCAACATGATTTGTCCATTAGTAATCTTCTTTCCTGCTTGAATACTTAGCCAGTGTAGCTACCTAAACCTTTTTATTTTCATCATTCAATGTCTGTAATACCTAAATAGAACAATCAAAAACACCACTAAAATTAACTTTTTATTATTAAGAATAGTTACCTAACTGAAACTATGAAGAAACAAATGTCATATTTTTCAGAATCCTCAAAAGCACTATTAGATTATCATAGAGGTTTCTAAAATGGAAAAATTAAATGATACAAATTGTAAAATTCAAATAATGCAGATGTTTATCTGGACAAGGGGACTGCTAACAGTAGCTCAAGAGCTGCATATGGCTCTATAGGCCCTGGACAGAAGCTCCTCGTGTCTGTAAAAAGTAATGTTATAGAACTAAAGGTGTTGTGGGTACATAAAAGGATTAAGAAATGCTTTCTTTTTCTCCATCCATGTATCCATTGTCCGTACATGCTTATCTATTCCGGAGGGGTGGTGGTGGGGGCTGCTTCTTAGTTACCGCACTCCTCACTGTTGTTTATTTACTAGTTTAGTTCTTTGTTTAAATTCCAGTTTCCTTCCAACACTTTTCCTCAGTTAATTTTTTCACTTCTGTGGTAGGTTATGTATTACATCTCACATCTCATGTCATTCAGATAATAAACTATTATTTCTTCAGACCATTTTCACCTCTGCTTTAGTTATTTACCACACTTCTGACAGATTGCATACCTGTGAATCTGTGGAAATGTTTCGGAGAAGAGTTAGTAGAGTTTTGACTAGGTTGTTCAACAAGATCTTGAAGTGGAGAATATGTGTACAAGGAAGTTGTGGTAAAGATTGATTAAAGCTAGGCTTTGGTAAGGATTGAGCATTTGTGGGTAGCAGTACAGTTTCTTACCACAAAAAAGGACACTGATGGAAGTAGAGGGGGCTGTATTGCATCACAATACATTTAGAAAAAACATGTATAACAGGGTGGTGAGAGAGTAGCTGAGGTATGCATAAGAAGGTCTTGAGTGGCAAAGAATTATTTTCAAGTAGAGTAGCACATGTATGACAGCTGTTAGACAACATGTGGGTAGACTGAAGAAGTGAAAGTGTGCTTCAAGGTGGAAGTTTGATTATATCAAGGAATCTTTGGTGTTGGACAGGCAAAAAGTAGACAGGATTGTCTATAGACTATATTCTTTGCAGATGACATTGTGCTCTGCAGTGAGAGGATGGTAGACATAGAGGAGAGTTAAAGATGTGGAGATTGGTTCTGTAAAAGAAGAGTAAATCAAAATTAGCTTCACCAAGACACAACATGTATGTAAATGAAAGGGGCACAATGGTCCAGCGCAATGTAGGGTGTGGAGACGAAGAAGCATGTGTAAGCAGGTTGGAATGGGTGTAGAAAAGTGTCAGGTATAATGTGTAATGAAAGGGTTTCAGCAAAAATGAAATGAAAAGTGTACAAGGCAGTGGCAAAAACCAGTGATGATGTAGTGTAGAAACAGTAACAATGAAGATTTACTTTGGAAGCGATGAGGAGGGATAGTTTTAGAAATAAGTACTTCAGAGGAAAAGGCACATGTTAGATGTTTCAGAGATAATATCAGAGAGGCAATACTGAGATAGTTTATACTTGGAGATACGTTTCTGTTTGTTTACTACTTCCTTTTTTTGTGAGGTTTTTTATTTCTCACTTCAATAATTTATGCTTTTTCTAAAGAAACATTTTATATGTAATTTTACAGATCCTGCATGAGTAATTCATCAACTCTCTGCAGGAAGGGCTTTAAGTGGCGCCATCACAGAGCAGCACATAGGAATATGGTACAAACAACCATATATATATGACCCTGACCAGAACTTAAATCTTAGTTCTGTAAGGCAACAGAGTCAACAGATAATTGATAATAAAGTAATATTTGATTTTTGCATAACGAAAATCAAAAATACTCTTGAACGATAAATAGTTGGATAGTATGGGCTATTGTCTGCTCAGCATGTTAGGGGCTCTGGTACGATCTTTTCTGATTAAGAGCCAAATTCACAAAATCAGTTTGTATTGTCAAAGCTGTATGACAAAAGATCACAAAAGTTTGTCCCAGCCTCTATTCGTCCACCCCTTCCTGTCAAAACCCCTTTGGTGATTGATTGTGTGTGGTCGTGTGTGTGTGTTTGTTTATAGCAGCTGGATAGAACTGCTATCTAACCTTTCTGACTACTTAACATTTCAGAAGCTGTTTTTTTAGCGTGGCTTAAGGTTTGGATGGTTATTAGGCTGTGTGCACATCTGTACGATTCAGAAAAAAAAATTGTGTCTTGCTATCAAATTGGCAGATCTGTTGGACCATAACTCTGTACTCCACCAGCTCAGTTCAGTTCAGTTTTTGCGTCGACAGTTCAGCTTTGACCATCATTACTGGGCTGTCTTGGTGCCCGGGCTTGTCGGGCCATGGGTCAAGCATTTGCTTGACAGTCTAAAAGTAAATAAGAAATCTTATTGCTGCAGATGTAAGAGCAGAGTGTTGTGTACAAAGCTAGATTTTTTTAAAGAGCCAGCTAAAATAGAATCAAATTGACCTGAACAAATCTGATTAGTAAATGGTTGTTCTAAACCATATTACTAACTGAAATGTTTCAAAATCTATTCATGTGAGTTGTTAACTCATGGCTGCTAGGAGCTGTTTGTGGTTTAACACAAACAGCAATCAACACCAGCTGAGTCCTCAACTCATTTTGTATCTAAAATCAACTTGCTTGTTATCTTTGCAAAGAAGAATATGGGTAGAAAATAAGCCACTTGTAAGGCACAGTGTAGCTTACAGCCAAAATGACTCTTTGAAAAAGCGTTAAGATTCTAATTAAGTTTAGTTTATCAGTTTAGTTTTAGATAGTTTTAAAAATGTTCCTCCTCATTATGTCTTCGAAACTCTGCAAAGTAGCATGGTTAAATTAATAAAGAAAAAGTGTTTTTCGCCCCATATTTTCAGAAAATAAAGTTACATTTTCTTTCATAATAAGCAAAAAAAAGTTTTAAGACAGTCATCTTACCTTTTACGAAAATACCTGTTAGTCAGTGCATAAAGAGCCATGACACACGAAGGTGTCGGGAACATTGTGTAAAACTGTGATTGTCATGTTGTTATTTAGGCTTCTGACCCACACATACACAAGGACTCTCAGGAGTACAATAATAATAAGGTTTATTGAAAGGATTTGAATTATGGATCTTGAACCAGCTGGGGCAACAGACGAGGGAAGGGAACCAGAGATGATCGTCAGCGAGAATCCAAACTAGTCAGGCAACAAACATATCAGTGAGCGGCTTAGAGGAAGGAAGGAATAACGCGGGAGACCGGGAACCACTGAGAGGTGAGCAGAACGGTTGAGGTGATGCATGCGGAGCGTGATGAACTTATTGATAATGATCTTACTTTGTAGACGGAAAGTGGAGACGCCAGGAGGAGTGAGTGGTGAGTCTTTCCAGTGAGGCAGGTTGTCCAGGGGGCGAGCACGACGGATGATGGGGGCTGGAGCGGGCAGACCGAGCTGAACCAGTAGTGCGGTGAACCAGAGGGTTGTGATGATCGTCAGAACTTCTTGAAGGGGTATATTCTAGTGATAATGAAACCTGGGTATAGCACAGGAGATTATCAGGAGCACGAAGGGGAAAAAGGCAAATGATCAAATAATCAAAGTATCAAATAAACTAAACATAAAACTATAAGACTTCTTAAAGTAAATAACAACTGGAGGACTAGATAACAGAAAGACAAAAACTTGAAAGCTACAATCACTTAGAGGCAACTAGAGAAACTGGCACTGAGAGTTAAGGTTACCGGATGCAACTAATACTCAGGTGTCGAGTAGATGGTTCACCGCTCCCCTTATACTGGTCCAGCTCGTTTCCACCAAGTGGCTGCAACTGGAGAGGGTGAGCAGCTGGAAAGGAACTGCAGCAGAGGAACTCTGGTGACCCCCAGTGGACAACCTAGAAATAGACTGTAAAGACTCAACCAGGCAGTACCCCCCAAAGATTGCCACTTGGGGGTCCAGACGATGAGGAAGAGGAATCAAAATCAGTTATGAGGTTAGGGTCCAAAATGAAGGTGCGGGGCACCCAGCTACGCTCCTCGTGACCGTAGCCTTCCCAGTTGACAAGGTACTGGTGGCCCCGACCTCGTCGACGGGAAGCCACGGTCCCTCGGACATCCTAAGCTGGGTACCCATCAGTGATACTTGCGGGTGAAGGGGCATCGACTGGAGGGCACAAAGTACTTGTCTGGACGGGCTTAATCTGGGAGACATGAAATGTGGGATGGATCTTTAGGCTAGTTGGGAGGTGGAGATGACCGGTGGAAGGACTAATAACTGATTCTATGGTTTAGGGACCGATAAAACAAGGGGGAAAGCTTATGGGAAATGGACTTGAGTTGGTTATCTCGGGCCGAGACCCATACCTGCTGACCGGAGGAGTAGGTGGGAGCTGGGATGCATCTCCTTTCAGCGTTCTTTTTTTTGAGTCTTTTTGAGTTCATGATCGTTAGAGTGCCGAAACTATGTTTTTCCAGACGGAGCAGATGCGACGGATGTGGTGATGAACGGAGACGACCGAGATATCCCTCTCATCTGCAGGGAAGAGTGGTGGTTGGTAACCCAGGGAGATCTGAAAACGGGAATAACCAGTGCCGGCGGGGACGTGAGCGTTGTATGCATATTCAATCCAGGGGAGGTGCCAGTTCCAGTCGGCCTGGTGGGTAGATGCAAGACAATCGACAGCTCTCGACCTCCTGGTTCAACCGTTCTGTCTGACCGAATATTGTGGATGGTAGCCAGCGGTGAGGCTTACCTTGAAAAAAACTGTCGGGAGAGAGCGTCTGGTTTGGTATTCTTTGAGCCAAGCCTGTAGGAGATAGAGAGGTTGAAACGTTAGAAAAACAACTACCAGCGTGACTAACGGGGATTGAGACGTTTGGCGGTTTTTATGTATTTTAGGTGTCAGTGATCTGTCCAGACCAGCACAGGATGGTTAGCACTCTCCAACCAGTGACACCACTCCTCTAGGGCGAGCTTGATTGCAAGGAGTTCTCTGTCTCCCAAGTCGTAGATTCTCTCGGTAGGGGAGAGGCGTCCGGCGAAAAAGGCACAAGGATGAAGTTTGTCGTCATCGTCGGCTCTTTGGGTAAGGACGGCTCCGACCCCTAGATGGAGGCATTCACTTTGAGAATGAACTGTCTTGTGGCGTCTGGTCGAACGAGGACAGTGGCTTGGGAGAACAGGGTCTTGAGTTAACAGAACGCATTGTCGGCGTTGGTTGTCCAAGTGAAGGTTATTTTGATGGAGGTGAGTGTTGTTATGGGGGGGAGAAACGCGAGAAGCTCGTCGAGTGTTGGGAGTGGGCCATTTGGTGACTGCTTGTATCAGCTCGGATCTGCCCGCCCTCAAAGATGTAGCCAAGTAAGGTTATGGACGGTTTATGAAACTCGCATTTCTCGATCTTAACATTAAGACAGTTGTGGAACAGACATTTGAGGACTTGACGGACGTGAGACTTGTGTTCGGAGAGGGTTTTACTGAAAATGAGGATGTCGTCAAGGTAAACAAAAACAAAGATATTCTAAAAGTCACGGAGGATGTCGTTGATTAGTGCTTGGAAGACGGAGGGAGTGTTGCTGGGACCAGATGGAACGACTAAGTACTCGAAGTGACCAATAGGTGTCTTGAAGGGAGTTTTCCACTCATCCCCCTGGCGTATGCGAACTAGGTGGTATGCGTTGCGGAGATCCAGTTTTGTGAAGACGGTGGCTTTGTGTAGGTACTCAAAGGCGTCAGTGATGAGTGGCAAGGTGTACCTGTTTTTGACGGTAATATTGTTCAGTCCTCTGTATTCGATGCAGGGTCAGAGCGAACCATCCTTCTTGGTGACAAAGAAGAAGCCCCCCCGAGGGGAGACGAGGAGGACCGGATTTTGGCAGCGGCGAGGGACTCATTGATGTAACTCTCCATCGATTCTTTTTCCTTCCAGGAGATGTGGAAGAGGCGACTGGTGGGTAGAGGGGCTCCAGGGAGAAGGTCCATTGCGCAGTCGTATGGACGATGAGGTGGTAGAGAGCAAGCCTTGCTCTTGCTAAAAACCTGCTTGAGGTACAGGTAATCGTCGGGGAGGTTGCTGAAGTCTTGAGAATCGGTGGAGAGGTCCTGCTGGGGTGGGCTAGGAGGAACGGCAGCCTGGAGACAGGAGGAGAGGCAGTGAGATGACTAGGAAGTTATTGAGCATTTAAACCAGTCTATGGTGGGATTATGTGTTGTGAGCCAGTCAAAACCAAGAATGAGTTTGGGTTGAGAGGAGCAGAAAACAAAAAAACACCTAAGTTCAGTGTGATTACCAGTAATGATCAATTCCATAGGGTTTGTGACGTGAGTGATCTGATGAAGGGGTCAACCATCTAGAGCCAAGACTCGAAGGGGGATCTTGAGAGGTGAAATGGGGATCTGGAGCTGTTCAACGAGGGCTTGAGCTATTAATGACTGTTCACAACCGGAATCAACTAAAGCGGAGAGGTTAAAGGTATTTAAATTGTTTCTTATGGTGGCGGGAAGAAGAAGCGGAGGCTGATCTATGTAAATGGGGTGGTCCGTCTGTGGCCTCGGGTTCACAGACGGACCTGATCGGGGTGCTGAGACTGAAGCTGAGACTTGCTTATATTGACGAACAATGGGCGATGTAATGGCCGGGCGTACCGCAGTAAAGGCACTCCTGGGACTGCATCCTCTGCTGCCGCTCCTACGGGTGAGATGAGTTCGTCCGACCTGCATAGGTTCCGGTCCCAGGGGTGGTGACCTGTGAGACTCTGGTGGAACTCGGTTGATGGGACTGATGGTGGGAGCGGGTGGAGGCTGAATGGCTACGGTGCCTCGGCTAGCAGGTACTCTATGGAAGGTTCTCAAAACGATTCCTTTCCCTCAGACATCCATTGACTCGGGGCGCTAACGAGATGAACTCGTCTAAAGAAGCAGGCTCATCAAACAAGGCTAACTCGTATTGTAGAGCATCGTTAAGAGCCTGGCGAAAAGAGCTCTTAAGGGCACGAGGGTCCCATTCTAGTGCAGCAATTGTACGGAACTCAATAGCGAACTCTGACACAGTTCTAGAACCTTGTTTAAGACATAACCTTACAATCATATTACTTGTGTCAAGCCACTACTGAACCAGTGACTTTATCTCACTGACTAAAGAGAACATGTTATACAAAATAAATATATAAAATAAGATGTAACAAAATTACTATTCTAAATTCCTAAAAAAATGTTTGTTCCAGTGGTATACACATGCCACTTTGCTGTGCAAGGTTTAAGACACATTTGGGAAAAAAACAATAGATAAATGGATGTCAGTCTCCAAAGTGACAGGCCAATCCGCAGTTCTCGTACCGCTGGAACTATCAGCACCATTTGATACCTTAAACGACGGGATCTTCCTTAAAAAGCTGGCAGATACTGGCATCGAAAGCTGTGCACACTCATATATATATATATATATATATATATATATATATATATATATATATATATATATATATATATATATATATATATATCCTATGTAGGTGGTCTTTCTTAATGTATGGTCCATACCAGAACTTGTTTTCATCCATCCCAGCAGTCAGTACACAGAATGCACATCTCTATAGTACAGCTTGGAGACTATTCAATTTTAAATTATACCTGTCAGCATTTGGGTACCGATTTACAGCCTATGACGCAAACTGAGACTATTAAATCATTCTGTGTTTCAGACCATCCATTGACACCCCCTACAGCATGCCACCATTTTTTTAGATAAAAGGTAAGACAATATAGCGGCCATGGGTGAGTGACCTAATACTGAAAACACATATATTTTACAGAAGGAAACCTTAAAAAGCTTATATAGAAAAGGCACTTTTCAGTTTTTTGTGTTTTTAATAAATTTGACTTTTATGTTATTCTTTTTTTCATGTCCGCTTTATGATGCCTTGAATGTTGCTCATGAGGATCTGATGTAAAACTGGCTCTGTTATTTTGTTCTCTGAAATTTCTGTACAATAAAACTATGGATTTATGGATCAATACACAGATCTATATAAAAACATTACCTGTGTTTCTGTCCCATATCAATATGACATTAACGGGAATACCAACACTTGTTTTTTTTTTCTTCTTTCAATTAAAACTTAGCTTGAGGCAATTAATGAGGCAGCCAGGTATAGTTTATGTACATAAATTGTAAGTCAAATATGTCTGCATTATATTGGCCAGATTCAAAGTCAATCAGAGGAATTCCAGTTTCGTTGTAGTTTTAACAGAAAACACTGAAATTAAGTCTGTTATGCCCATTATTAAAAGGTTTTATCAATGATGATGATGTCAGACTCCCACCTCCTAAATGTGATGACAGTGAAAAAAACAAAAAACAATAATCTTTCTTACACCATAAAGAAACCCTGAACTAAATATGTGTTAATTTCTGCAATCTAGTTGGGTTTAGGACTTTCCCCTTTCAAATTTCACATAAAAAAGCAATTTTATGGGTTCCTGGCCAGGCAGACCAACAGATGTTACCACACATTATGTAGTGACCAATACCTGCAACTTAAACAGAACAGATATAACTTGGCTCTTAACGCTCACTTCAAAAGGATACCTTCAAGAGTCACTGTGATCCAGACCGAAAAATACCTTTACAAAGCTTACTGTGGCATTTAGGTCTTTGACTCAAACAGAATTTCTTTATTCTTTGTTTTGTCCTGTCCAGCAATAATTTGTCTTTGGGCCAAAGAGAAGGTAAAAAAAAATTCTTTATAGATGAAGCAGTACAGATTTTGCTCATAAGAGCTAATTGGCTAAACCACTTTACAGAATATAATGAAACTCTTGAGAAAGAGCTCATCAATCCATAAAAAAAGTGAGCAATACAGGTGGGTGACTGCTGAAGTAAAATTATTGCTCATCTGCACAAAGACTGATTGAATGTTCCATGTTTTTACAATTATTTCAGAATCAGGAACAGAATTGGCCAAGTATGCTCATACATACAAGGAATTTGTTTTTTGTTACAGTAGCTCAGCGTGCACGATAACTGACATTACAAAATTAACAAACACACCCAACCTAGCAAACTTCCTATACACACACACGCAAAATGACATACACGCACACAGACACAGACACACACACAGTGACGTACACACACAAACACACCTGTAAACTTAACATGTGCAGAGTTGTGTATTTAAAGTAAAGTGCTAGTACAACAGTAAAGGACAGTGCAAACTGAATTAAATAAATATAAATATGGGGAACAGAAGAGTCACTGGTTGAGACGGTAAGTGTTCTGAGACGGTATCAGGTAAATAAAAGCAGTACAGAAAAAAGAAGAGTGAGAGAACGTCCTATATATGGATGTATGCGTGTAGTAGACTGTATCCAGAATGTAGTGTTGTAATGTTCAGCTGTTCATGAGTGTGATGGCGTGTGGGAAGAAGCTTCTCTGTAGTCTGGAGTTCTTGATCCTCAACTAGCTGAAACGCTGACCCGAGGGAATAAACTGGAACAGGTGATGTCTAGGGTGTGATGGATCACGGACGATGTTCTCTGTCCGCTTCCTGGTTCTGGACATGTGCAGGTCCGGTAGGGAGGGTAACTTCAAGCAGGTGGTTCTCTCTGCAGACCTGATGATGCGCTGCAGTCTGTGGGTGTCTTGTTTGGTGGCTGAGCTGCCCCACACTGTGATGGATGCGGTGAGGACAGATTCTATGCTGGCGGTGTAGAACTGCACCAACAGCTCCTTGGGCAGGTGGAACTTCCTCAGCTGACGCAGGAAGTACAGCCTCTGCTGAGCTCTCTTGGTCATGGTGCTGATGTTGCTGTCCCATTTCAGGTCCTTGGAGATTATTGTGACCAGGAACTTGTAGGAGTCCACAGCCGTTACTGTACTGTTGAGGATGGTAAGTGCTGTAAGGGTTTGAGGGCTTCTCCTGAAGTCCACTCTCATCTCCACTGTCTTGGCGGTGTTCAGATCCAGGTTGTTGTGGTTGCTCCATAGGACGACCTGCTCCACAACCTGTCTGTAGGCAGACTCATCACTGTCTCGGATGAGACCAATGACTGTCAAGTCATCTGCAAATGTCAAGATTATAACTGAGCAGTCCATGGAGGTAAACTCATTTGTGTAGAGTGAGAAGAGCAGAGGGGAGAGAACACAGCCCTGTGGAGCTCCTGTACTGATGGTCCTGGTTCTTGAGGTGATCTTTCCCATTCTCACCTGCTGCTCTCTGCCAGTGAGGAAATTTAAGATCCACTGGCAGGTGGAGGCTGGCACACTGAGTTGGGTCAGTCTGGTGTGTAGATGTTCCAGGGATTATGGTTTTGAAGGCAGAGCTGAAGTCCAAGAAAGGAACTATTGCATATGTATTTAGACGGTCGAGGTGCTGGAGGATGTGGTGAAGTCCCATGTTAACTGCATCGTCCACAGACCTGTTGGCCCAGTACGTGAACTGCAGGGGGTCTAATTGGGGGTTGATGATCTCCTTCAAGTGAGTGAGAACCAGCCTCTCGAAGGATTTCATGATCACAGAGGTCAGTGCAACAGGTCTGTAGTCATTCAGTCCTGAGATGGTTGGCTTTTTGGGGATGGGAATTATTGTGGAGCGCTTGAAGCATGCCAATACAACACACTGCTCCAGTGATTTATTGAAGATCTTGGTGAAGACAGGAGCAAGCTGTTCTGCACAGTTCCTCAGGCAGGAGGGTGACACTCCATCTGGGCCTGGTGCCTTCCTCACTCTTTGTTTTTTGAAGAGTTGGTGCACGTCTGCTTCACAGATCTTCAGGGCAGGCTATATGGGTGGCTGAGAGTCATTATATTAAGTTTGCGAAATAACAGTGAAGGGGAGAAATTGGGCATCCCTGCTTGGAGTACAGAAGACAAAATTTTGAAGATGTTTTATTATCCTGATCAATACCTTTGGGGAACTGTACAATATTTTAACCAGTTTGTTAATAGTCTCCAAAACCAAATTTTCACACGGTTCCAAAAAACTGTTTTATTTTAGTCAGTATGTTTATCTTATTGTTTTACTGCAGGATCAGTCTATTAATCCAATAATATGTAGGAATTTATGCATAAATTCTTTATACATTTGAAACCGACAGCATTTTAACCATTTGTTTACAGTTTCTCAAATAAATGTGCAAGTCAACAAATTCCCCCAAGAATATCTTTATTCTTTTTAAAATGATTAGAATTGGAATCATTTTCACTTTTCATAACATTTAATATTATTGTAATATGTTTTGATATTGAACCATGCAGTGACTGAAATAAATATTTTTTGTGCAAGTCAAAGTCCTGTTATTGAATTTTTTGCACTCTATCCATGATTTGGTCAATTATTTTGTCGCCTAGATTTGAAATTACATATTGTAATTTTATTCTTGTGCACAAGTCATTGCCAAACATGCAGTTTGAAAGTGAATTACACCTTTTCTAAGAAATCTGAGCTTTTTCAACACTTACTGACAGTACTTGATACCAGAAGTAAATAAAGTGCACACTCTGAGTTTGTATATGTGAAAAACAATTGTTCTTTGAAAAGTATGGCAAAGGACAAAAGAAGACATATGGCCTTGAATATTGAACACAGAGAATAGCAAAAGGTAGGGAAAATAATCTCTAACCACCTTAAAGTGTCACAGTGTGTGACAGCTGGAATGAGAAAACAAGTAAATAAAAAAGGTTACACTAGATATAGAAATTGCAGAATAGACACAGAAATGTGGGCATTTTTTCACATTGGCCTGAATGAGAAAAGTAATAAAGATGTGGGTAAACGGCCACAAAAAATCAACTTAAAAAAACACCAAACTATACTGTGTATATAAAACTGGAAATGGTGCATCGCACATGTTTGTGCTATGTTTGATCTCAGCTTCCAGCTACTACAGCACAGTACATGGAGGGTGTAAGTAATCTCTTTAAATCAAATAAGCGTCCACTAGAATTATGCTAATAAAATATAACCAAATTTTCAGTGAAAGTAATATCAATTTGAACTGTTTAAAACAAAAACAGTAATATTTCAGATTGTGGGCAATCTCAGTTTACTAAATTTGCGAATGAATATGGTTAAAAACAAACAATTATTGAAGAAGAATACTTAATACAATGCCCAGAATGCCTTTATTTCTGATCAATTATATCCAACTTAAAGTTTGTCAATATTATATAAAAAGTTAGTGAAGAGACAACCGGTCTTGTATAGCATTAAAAAAATAAAAAGAGATAACGAAATAAACAAAATACATGACTAATACTAAATGCAAATGAAAAAATTAGACATTCACATAATCTAAAATAAGAAAAGGACTAAAACAATTGAATATTTCAGCTCTCACTAAATGTTTTGAGCAGGAAGTGATAACGACTCTAAAATGTGTTTTGTGGCTGTTGATATTGTATTTTGCTGTATGTTAAACCATGTAGTACCTTTTACTTTATAATGTGTAAAGTAAATATCTTCATATCCTTGCTGTTTTATTACCTTAACCCTCCTCTCGCCCTCAATTTTTAACCATAAGGTCAATGTGACCCCAGGGATATTAACATCCACAAAATGATTTACATAATATTGTTGACCATCTTTTTGTCACAGGTGCTTTGTTTATTTCTTACATAAAAATAAGTTATATAAATAACCCCTTTGGAAATCAGTGAGTTGACCTGTCCTCTAGTGCCACCATCAGGCCACACCTTTATATTAGAATTCATTTTTTTCTTGAATTTTTCGTACAAATCTTCTCAAATTCCCTTCCCAAAATTAATGACCACACGTCTGGTTTTGGTGATGATGGATAGGACCTTTACTGTAGCGCCCCCTTCAGGTCAAACATATAAATTGGAATTAATGTATTTTGAAATGTTTATACAAATCTTCTCAAATTTACTTCTCAACATTAATGCACAAGTCTGGTTTAGGTGCGGAGCCCCTAATGGTACACTGAAAAAACAAATTCATATTGATTTCTCACGCACACTACAAATTATCTGATGGGCATGAGAAAGTTTCTCCTGCAAACAAGAATCAGGTGCCCCTTTAGGGGCTCAGAATTTTGGTGATGATGGATAGGACCTTTAATTTTGTGCTACCATCAGAAAAAGAGTCTCACAGAATGACCACTTTGACTAATGTTGGTGACCCCCATAACATCTCATAACATATTTATAACCATATTTATTTACTTATTTTTTTTAATCAATTTTGATACATTTAATACATTTAGTGTTGATCCTCCTGGACAACAGGAGGATCAACATTCCCATTCTCATCAGATGAGTATCTCTCAAATTCAGGGTTCCCAAACAAAGTCTTCTATCTCAGAGACAAACTCCTCTGAGTGTCTTTCACTGTCAAATAGCTGTTCCAAAACATATTTGACAGTAAACCTTTTCAAACACATTTTCAAAGAGAGCGTGAAGATTGCAGTAGACTAAGACCACTATAAGGAATGATTCACATAGAGGACAACTGCGCCAGCTTTTATATTTGCCACTACCTGATTTTGCATGAACTACCGATGTCCTTGCAGGAATTTCCTGCCCTCCACAGAGCGGGAAAAGTAATTTCTACTTTGGCAGTTGTGAGTTCAGAAGGTTACACAGACACACACCATTTATGCCCATAGTGCATAAGTATAAAATTTTTCATGGGAATAGAACAAAATGTATCAACTCAAATGGATCACCTTTACCTGCGGTTGTGGTCATGTTGGTTCACAAACACTGACAGACTGGTTTTAACTGGTAAAACTGCTTGGGGTCAAATTGAAACGAGGATAAAATTTGCGTGCAGTACTCATTCAGCACAAGGAAAAAATGATGAAAAATGTTATGATTTTATCAGTTGTCTCCATCAAAAAAAAAAAAAAAAAAGTTACCCACTAGTTTTTGAATGTAAGCATTGAATGGGGTCAAATTGACCCCAAGGACAATAGGAGGGTTAAGAAATCTCAATGATTATGAATGTTTTTGTGTCAAATTATATAGAATTCAGTATATTCCTATAAAACTTGTGCCCCACTCTGGTATATTCAATTTAGCAAATCTTGTCTTCATGTAAAAGTAAGGTATTTTAATTTGATCTAGAACCTATGAAGATTTAAACTCATTCTTTTTACAGATACAGTGATCTGTAACCACAGCCGCGTTTTATGATGTCAAGCATATACATTTACCCCTGGAACTTATTTAGCATTATTTGTGTAACATAACTCACTGCCTGTGATGACATGTGTTGTTAACTGGTACTATATAAATATAGTAAATTGAATTAGCTGTTATCTTACCAATTATTAAACATAATTGTTTATTTAAATGAAACAAGGGATATACCTATTATCTTTTATATATATAAAAAAAGGTAATTATGGCTTCAAGTTTTTGAACTAAATTCATAAAACTAAAAAAACGACATTTAATTTTACATAACTGTTGCATATACCATCCAATCATTGTCCTCTGCTTATCCAGGGTCGGGTCGCTGGGGCAGTGGCCTAACCTGGGAGACCAAGGCTTCACTCTCCCCAGCCACTTGGGACAGCTCATCCGGGGGAATCCTTCCATAGTCCCTCCAGCATGTCCTTGGTGTTCTTCTGGGCCCCCTCCCAGTGGGACGTGCGCAGAACTCCTCACCAGGGAGCCGTCCAGGAGGCATCCTAACCAGATGCCCGAGCCACATCAACTGGCAACTCTCAACGTAGAGAAGCAGCGGCTCTTCTCTTCTCTGAGTCCCTACAGGATGGCCGAGCTCCTCACCCTTTCTCTAAGGGAGAGCCCAGACACCCTGTGGAGGAAAGCCATTTCAGCTGTTTGTATCCGGGGTCTCGTTCTTTCGGTCATGACCCAAAGCTCATGAACTTAAATGAGGATAGGAACGTAAATCGACCGGTAAATCGAGATCCTCGCTTTTTGACTCAGCCCTCTCCTTACCACAAGGGACTGGTAAACAGCGCCTGCATCACTGCAGATTCTGAGCCATATTCTCTATGTTAATTTGATTAACTGCGGTTTTGGATTCATCATATTGTGTGCTAACAAAGCATGATGTGATTGCCAGCTGCAGAAGGAAGCTGTGACACTGAGTAACTATCATGCAGAACAGAAAGCTACAGATAAGAAGAAACTATTAACGGACAACATGCTGTTGGGGCAAGAAAAGAAGAAATGAAACAAGCAAGATCAAAGGGAGTGCTGAAAACTAGTGGGAGGTGTGAAAATGTAATGGAGAGCCTATAGATAGATGAAAAATAAGACGTGGAATATGGGAAGGGGGATTAAGAGACAGTTGTAAAGTTGAGGGTGTTTGGAGAGAAGGCTGATATAACAAGTTCTTCGAATATTGATATATTTAAAAATATCAATTTAAAGAAAGCATACTGAGAAAAATAAATAATACAACCTTAGGATCACAATTTTCTTTTTTGAATCACTAAACAAATGTTAATTAAATAGATAATACTGACGAACCCATACTCATTTTAACAACAAGAATTTGGATCAGGATGAATACTAAAACCATTTTAATCAAATTATTAGCTGTATATTGAAACGTTCTTGGTAGGAATCAAGGAGAAAACCATTTTACATTTTAGATTTGTATAATTATCCAAGTAGGATGCTTTTCTTTTGTTGTGTTGTTGTTGTTGCAGAAGTTTGCCAGTTGAATACCCATGCTTTCCAAAGACACTCAATGCTGGAAAAAGTGGAAGCGAATTGTTGAAATGAAGTACAAAGATTTCCATCATACCATACTGTGTTGAGTGAGTTGTGGTGCGGGGAGCAGCGGTTGTCTCCCCCACAGAAATCTAGGACCCCCTTTTCATTTTCTAAATGGAAAAACAAATATCACTTATTAAAAGCCTGAACTATCTCGGGATTTTCAAGGAATCAAGGAATCAAGGAATTTTATTTGTCATCACATCACATGTGTAACATGAGGTGGGAAGAAATTCTAATCCCCCGGTCCAGTTTACACCGTGATAGCAATTTTAAATAATATAATAAAATATAAAGAACTATGCAAGAAATACGATTTGACTACACCGAATCTACAATATGGACACAGAATCTACGATATGGGACTTCAGACATAGCAGCAATGAACATTCAGAGTGTAAGTGACATTTTAAAGTGACCTTTTAAAGTGTGATATTAAAGTGAACAGTGCCGGTTAAATGAGAAAGTGTAATTCATTTGTAATTGAGTGTGTTTGAGAGTCTCACAGCTTCAGGAATGAAGCTGTTTCTCAGTCTGGTGGTTTTACACTTGATGCTCCGCAGCCTCCTGCCTGAGGGGAGCGGGACAAAAAGTGAGTGTGCTGGGTGTGTGGGATCCTCCATGGTGCCAGAAACCCTCTTCCTGCATCTGGAGGTGGAAATGTCTGTGGTGCTGGGGTGGCTGACTCCAACAGTCCTCTGTGCAGCCTTCACCACCCTCTGCAGAGCTTTCCTGTTTGCAGCAGAGCAGCTTCCATACCACACGTTGATGGTGGAGCACAAGACGCTCTCCACCACACATCTGTAGAAGGAGGTGAGAACTGAGCTCCCGAGTCCAGCTCTTCTCAACCTCCTGAGGAAGTAGAGCCGCTGGTGAGCCTTCCTGACCAGAATGGAAGTGTTGTTGCTCCAGGTGAGGTTGTTACTCAGGTGTACACCCAAGTACCTGTAGCTGTTGACAACTTCCACTGCAGTTCCTCCCATGTGCACGGGGAGGTGGGCATGCTTGCCCCTTCTGAAGTCCACAATCATCTCCTTGGTTTTCTTTACATTAATGCAGAGGTTGTTATCTTTGCACCAGCCCTCCAGGTGTTCCACCTCCCGCCTGTTGCTGGACTCATCACGGCTTGTGATGCATCCAACCACTGGTGTGTCGTCCGCAAACTTCACAATACGACAGCCTGGATGGATAGGCGAGCAGTCATATGTGAGCAATGTGAACAGGAGGGGACTCAGCACACAGCCCTGAGGGGAGCCAGTGCTGAGGGTGATGGTGGGGGAGGAGATGTTGTGAATGCTCACAGTATATTGATATCAGAAACCTACAAAGATGCAAGCATGTAAACTCAGTTTCTTTACAGATTTGTATCGTAAAAGAATTGGAGTGTTCCAACACAGTGATGAAAAGTTATGTTTAAATGAGAGGGAGGGCAGCCTGATGCGTGCTGAAGTGGCAGACGGGACTTTCAGCTGAGCAGCAAACAAGTATTTTATGTATATGCCACATTTAAACACGGTTCACAAAATGCTGCAAACAATCTCCAGAAATCTTAGTCATCTAACCAAGCTAATTTCTAAAACATTATTGATGGACGAGAAGTAGAAGGGAAATAATCTGTGAATTTAAAGAACTCTGTATTTCAAAAGATTTTAACTAGCAGCTTTACCACCATAACACCCCTTCTAGCTAGTTTAAAGTCTTTCATTGCTCGATGGACTAAACCAAGATGTGTATTAGCATGTATTAGTATGAATACAACTTGTTTTCATTTATTTGTTCAGTTGTGTTCCTTTGCCTAGTTTTTATTTATTTGTTTATTTACCAGAACTGACCACAATTCTTCTATCCACCCAACTCTGCATTTTTATAACAGGAGACAATGACAATGACCCTTCATTCCCTGTTACATCTTGGAGAAATATTCTGTCAGATAAAACAATCACCATCAAAAGTGCTCTAAATGTACTAGTTCTATTTGTGGATACATTATCATTAAAACATTTGCAATCCCTTAAAGTGAGCACCCTTATAAGGCTTACGTGCATCTTCAACTACAACAAAATAGAACTATTAAAACATAGCACTAAAAACCAACAAGAAAGAAGAATAACAGCTAAGGAATAAAGACTGTCAATGACAGACAGGATTTCAGTTTGTTAAAGGACATACAAGATTTATTGGCTAAATGTTCCAAGCTATTTTTAATTTTTAAAACCTGGAGCGTATAACACACAATATTCATATACTCTGTGTAAAAAATTGATTACACTAAAAGACTTTGGCATGTTTGGATTCAAATGCAACCGTTTTTCATAAAGCTGTGGTCCTGCATTTGCCTCACATCCTAAAAATTTAGTGCAGATTTCACATTTGTCCCCGAAAAAAAACAAAAAACAAACAAAAAAATGATTCATTAATCTATGATCACTTCTTGAGGAAATAATAATAAATAAATAAAAAACTTCCAGTGAGAAACTGTCACAACTGTCACAATGATAAATGAGATCTGATTGTAGGTACTCAGCTGCAGAGCGGTTTGGCAATTGTCTGGTTAAAACGGGGAAAAAAAGCACATATCTTAAAAACCTTTTCACTATCGTAACTGTGACTACTTAGAAAAATGACACTCGATGAAAATTACTGTGGTCCATTAAGAATATTTATATGCTTATATTATTGATGTATTTCATATTTTTTGTCAATCCCTTTTAATTTTTAACCATGATTATAGTGTTTTTGTAACATGTGAAACAAAGGATCACTTCAATGCTTAAAGATGTGATAGTAGCTTACCCTTTTATCCTCTGTGTCTGAGTCTGCGTTTGGATACTCCAGTGTTGCACACTGAGTAGGATCTTTGTCATTTCTTGGCATCACGCACTGTCTGTTGTAGCACATGTATTAGCAGAGGTTGAGGTGAAAATCACTTCTACTCTGACTTTTATTATTAACAAAGTGCTCTCACTGTAGCTATCGCCTATCTTTTTCAGACGTTTGCTATTGCACTAGAGTGACTGCACCTCAAACATGTGACTGCAGTGCCACTCAATGCCAAAGATCTCACCACAGCACCAGTAAGTAACATGTCTTGCTACAACTAAAGCCAAAGTCATATCCAGAACTAGGAAAAGCAAGCTGTCCTTCACTCAAGAGGGACTGTGCCCAAACGAAAGCTTGAGTTCAGCCTGCCAAATTCACCACAACTAAAGGTAAACTCAGTCACGATCAGACATAGACTTCAAAACTAAGTGCTTCAACTCTTTTACCTCTCTGCAGAGCTTTTCAAATTCTTCCGCCATCTGAAACAGTCCCTACAATGACGTCGGACTCAACCCAACCAGATCCAACAACTGAACTAACCACCATTTAAATTCCAGATGCTTGCATGCAAATATAAATTTACAAGATTAGTGTAGGTAAATATACTAAGTCAAGATGTAGGATGCTTGCAGTACACTGATGCTGACTTTGAAAAAAAATGTGCTTCAAGAACAAAGCTGTTTTAGAGTGGCCAAATTTTAGTATGTGGAATGTGAAATAATGTGGAAAAAGATTTAAAATGAATAGTCAAGGTTTTCTCTTTGCAAAATGCTCGTTTTTTTATGGAGTTGACAAAGCTCAACTCACAATCTAATTCACACTCCCCAGTTGGATCTAAACCTTTTATTCCTGATTTAGAGCTTAATAAATTGTAATCAAACCTGAAGTACATTATTTTACAATAAGAAAGCACTATTTAAGATTCATTAAACCAATTTTAAGGTTTTTGGAAAGCTATAGCAATGATACATTTGCATTATGTGCAACTTATATTAAGGAAGATGTAAAAACACTGGACTGATTTATTTGAAATATACTGTTTTACAACAAAGTTTAAAATTAATGAAAAATGAAACCTGTTTATAAAAATCAAAATGAAAACAAATGTGTGTGTTTAAAGACATAACCTTTAAACACAAAACCCAATTTCTCATCACCTATTTTTGTGCTGTATCTCACCTCAGGAGCTGTTAAAACTGTGAAGCAGTTTGCTCACATCCTGAGAAAAATGCAATCAGCAGTCCTTTAACACCAATCGGGTAGATTCAAATCATAAAGGCTTCTTAATGTTAAAGATAAAAGCAGCATCAGTTCTGTAGTCATTACAAACCATACTCAGCTATTACTCACCGTGTTATGCTAAGCTGTAAGAAAAGATTGATCCGCTAGAAATATTCTCTGTTCAGTTGTAACTAAGCCGCTATTAAGCCCATAATTATTCATACCATTAAAAGATTTTGTTTCAGAATAACATTTTGATTTAAACACTGGGTCTTAATATCAATGTTTTGGATTGGCTCAGCTAGAGCCCTGACTTGAAGCCAACTGAGATTTCTGAAAAAGTTAACCAGAAATTCTTGAAGCTCATTATAAAAGATTGAAAGTCAAAATACCTGTCAAAATTATAAGTATGGTTAAACTGCCCTAATGCAAAAACAAACCTTTTTTAATAACTATTGAGTAGATTATAAATGATTTCTAGCTTTGAATTTTGACAATCAAGTAAAAACTTTTAAAATAGTGCTGATTTTTTGCTTTTATATTGTTGTATTACCTTTTGAGTGCTACCTATTTGCTATGTTTGACAAAGACCTAATTACGCTTAGGTTTGAAAACAGCACTGCTTAACATTTTGAAAATCTAAGTGCTCAAGCACGCCTAGTTAGTTATGATAAGAGTAATCTTAAAGACTGATGCTACATGGAAGAAATCCTTTGCCTTATAATCAAAACAGTGATTTTAGATATTTTACTATTTATTTACTACCTAACCATGTATGTGTAGTTGTAAATTTGACAATTCATTCTAATTCTCAACTGCAGGGGTGCCCAATACGTCAATCGCGATCGCCCCGTCGATAGCATGGCATTAAAGGAAATACTTGGCCATCCTTCCGTTTGTCATTTGATTCACATACCGGGCAGCAAACTGATGCGCATTTAAGCACACAAACACACGACAACTCAACGTAAGCTTTGCGTTAGCCGCGTTAGCAAACTATGGTGCCGTGTAGCGACTCTTCCAGTGTCTGTTAGCAGAGGCGGAGCTAGAGGTGCTAGAGGCCTGGGCAGCACCAAACCTCCCTGAAATCTACATATATACATGTATTTATAGAGGTCGGGGGGGTTGCTAGATCCCTTAGGATTGCTCCTCTTTTAAGTAGCGCGCAAGCTCAAAAACTGTGGGCGCCCCTGCTCTTTGGAATAATATTAAGGGCTGCTACTGACATTTTTACATAAACACTTTATTTTGCTGAAACCAGCTAAATTATTATGTGAAAAAAGGAGACATACATTATCATGTTCAAATTCAGCTTGCATATAAAATAAATGTAGGGTTTTGTGTTTTAAAACTTGCAAAATTAAGTATTTATGTATTTCTTAGACTCTATAGCATTTAAACATGGAAGCAGAAATGCTTTGACCAATAAGTGGTTCTACAACTTGTGTCAAAAAAAAAAGGAAATAATAAAAAGATATAGCAATGAAGGAGACCTGGGCACAGATGCTGCCAGGTTGCTGTCCCATTCACACACTGATCTTCAGCAGATTTTTGCAATAATTGAAGTTTGCCTTCGTTATATCTGTGCTACCTGGTTTGAAAACTTATTTAATGCAAGTCACTATCCTCAATAATCATCTCAACAAGATGAACCGACGGGCAGTAAGGATAAGCTGCGTTCCTTCCCAAAACTAGAATAGTGAATTCCAGTCGTTAAACAGCAAAATAAACTTGGGTTGTTTGTTTCTTTGCTCAGTTGTGTTTTATTTAATGGTATAATATAATTATAAGCAATAAAGTGTGTTGCTTTGACTAATTTACACTTTCTGTCTTCCCCAACAATGCTATAAGATTACAACACTTCCAATGTATTTTCTCTTTAACTCCATCACATATTTTCTGTTCTTCTCCCTGACTCATTAATCTTTTCCCTTTCTCCTTTCCCCTGCATTGCAGTTCTGCTCTTTCTACCTTTTCTTTTTCTCAAGTTTCCTTCACACTTCCTTGCCCAGAGTCCCCCCCCCCCCCCCCCCC
>JAVLVB010000066.1:1463475-1479123 GCA_032876305.1 Orestias chungarensis | reverse complement strand
TTTGTGTGTGTGTGTGTGTGTGTGTGTGTGTGTGTGTGTGTGTGTGTGTGTGTGTGTGTGTGTGTGTGTGTGTGTGTGTGTGTGTGTGTGTATGTTTTAGCATGTCTTACCTTTGAAGGCCAATATTTCCAACAAATACTATATTGTGGGAACTGATTGATCCTTTTTAGGATCCAAAGCACAGGTCATTTAAGAAGCAGTACCAGTTTAGGACTGGGATTTAAATTAAGTTTAGTTCAGGTTTAGTGTTGGACAAGTAATGGTAAAGAATAGGTTCAGGGTGACTGTTGAAATTAGGCTATATAAGTTAATCATAAGTGAGTAGGAGTCAAAGCAAAGTCGTGGTGAAGATAGAAAACCATAATGCACGTGTAGCTGTCTCAGAATACATCAAAAAGGACTTGAAGAGCACTTTGCCTCTTTGGGTGGGGTTTAATACATTACATGTACCTGTCTTTTTAGCTATGTGTTACACATTTTTCCCTCCTTTCTCTAAAGCACATAGTCATTTTAACATCTGGTATAAAAGCTTTCTTTCTGTCTCCTCTTTTTCATCTAACCATTAATGTCAATTCTCCTGATGTCTCACCTCTTTCCTTGTCTCCTGTTCCAACCCTGTCCCTCCAACACTCGCTCTTTTAAGCGCTTAAAGTTGCATCCACGTCTTCAAACCTAGTACATTTACAACTACTCTCATGATGAGTTGATCAACCCCTTTGAACTAAGAAGATAAGTACATTTATTTTAAAAATAAATTATAAAAATAAAAGGATTACAAGTTGTGTTAAAATGCCCTAAAGACAAAGTAACAATGGTACAGAAGTTTAGCCCTTTGAAGGAGCTCCATTAGTTCTAATTCTCAGCTTAATTTATAAGTGACCAAAATTAATAGAAAGACAAAGCCATTGATTAACAAAAAATTCCCAGAAATTTTCTAAAACTGTAAAAATGTATCCATTTACTGTTGATTTATGATGTTTTTATTAGAATATAGAACACAGTATAACTATTTGTTAATAAATTAATGTTTTGCTTGTTCTTCTTCAGTGATTTGCACGTTTAATAATGCATGTGTAGCTAATTTTGTGTAGTGTTATAGGTTTTTTTTGGTTTTGTTTGCAAACATTTGAAATTTTTGCCCACTTGGAATATCCTAAATAACATTTTCCTGATACATTCTGAAGCAGCACTTTACTTGGGTTTTGCGTACTTCCAGCTATATAAAGTTTGACATCTGTGTTAAAGTATTGATTAGATTTCTACATGTTGTTAGACGTTTTGTTTTATTGTATACGTAGCAGTTCTGTTTCCTCTCCTCACCGTTCCTAAAGTAAAATAAGTTCATTATGTACCCAGATGTCATTGTTACACTATTACTAAAGTATATAGTGTACAATCTGCTGATGTCCTGTGTGCTTTTTTGTTGACACTACTGGGGTTAATTAGGCAAAAATGACATAATATAATAAATTATTAAGAATTAGACTAAATCTTCAACAGCATTAGCAATACTCAAAAACTATAAAACTGAAACCATCAGTGAAATGTTGGTTTTAAAGAATGAGCTACTGATACATTACAGCACTACTTGTTTATTTATCTAAATACGTTTCTTAGACATGCCTGCTTTTAACAACATGCCTATTCCTGATTGTTTTTCACTAGACTGTGGCCATCCATTCAGGACAGGGAAGAAGGCAACATTTGCAGAGCTGGCACATATGTTACAGTGTCAAGATAAGGTCCTGGAAACCTAAAGATTAAAAGGAAAGAACTTCTTAGTTTAGTTAGTATCTTTGTGAGACAGTTTTATTGTATTTTATTTAATTATTAAAAAGCTTTTTAGAGATTTTTGTTGAAGCTGAACTTTCTAACTAGGGCCACATTTAGAACATTACATCACATCACATCTAATTTATTACAAAAGTCATCTTTGGACCATTGAGGCCTAAAAAAGCATTTCCGTTATCCTCTTTTTTTATGCATCAGTAAATTAAGGTTTAAACCAAGCAAATAAATAAAATGTGCCATATTACTTGTAAATGTGATGTCTTCACACATCAGATAAAATTATTTATTTTCCCTTCACGCTTCCCGGATGTCCTCAAGCAGAAGCACATCTGCCCACACAGACACACTCACACTCTCACATCAGGCCATGCTTAATGAGGTATTTCAGTTGGTTGTGGGGAGCTAAATGCCAACCATCCGTCAGTGGCCTATAGTGTTTGACTTACTCTTTGCTATCTCTAGACATCACACCAACAATATCCTCAAACAAAGCTCTTTGCTTTGATTGCCATTGTTTCTTTGATTCTTGACTTGTTAAAAATCTGTCTATGCTTCTGTTTTTCTCTTCTATCATAATTAGTCACTTACTTACTTCCTAATGTGTTCTATCTATCTAAGCTATCTAAGACCTGAACACTTGCTCTTAGGAGTGGGAGACGGCACTAACCTTTTATGACCTTTATCTGCAGTGCAATCAGTGTTCTCTCTCTAGGAAGATATTTTTTGTGTTTTGAATAAATAATATTACTTAATAATCTGAAAAACAAACAGTTCTTACATTTTTAAATCTCAATTAGGTTCGTCTGTAAATAGGGGGAAAAAAAGAAGCTTTTATTATTTCTGGACTGCTGTTGTTCTTCTTAGGAATTTTTGAATATCTTCATCTGTGGTCCCAACTTCAGTTTTAGTCCATGAGACAAACCCAGACTAGGCTTAAAATTTACAACAGAGTGAGGTTTCTTAGATTATAGGATTGCAAGGATTGTCCGGGTATTGTCATAACTAGACATTGACCCTGATGTCAAGAAATATCAAGATTCAACTGTTAAGTTGTTGCCGTGAGGAAGTAGGGTGAGGAGAGGTGTGTGGTACAATCCAGCGTGGATATACAAACCGGAAAAGCTATTCCTTAACCTCTCTCATGCTTCCTTGTACTGTAGGGGCATTAGGTTTTCCTGAGCTTTATCTCTAAATATGCCTCTACAGGCTTAGACTGATAAAGGATAGCTGACCAATTTTCCTCACTTTGCTGCTTTCATCTTGTACTAAGTCTAGACTTAGTTATTTCAGTTCATGTATGAAGTTTCATTCTTTCATTTTGTTCTATGTTTCTTTAGATTGTGCCCCCCGGTTATAGTTATTCCTCCCATGCTTTCCCTGTGCATTTCTCACTTTAGCCCTAAGCCTGCCTGCTTCTTTACCTCAGCTGCACCCCGGTACCAATCGTCCACTTGTTCTTTGTCAATAATCATGTTCTTTAGAATCTAACCACCTCTCCTTCATTCACTCCTTATGGGATTCTCCTGCATTCTCATGCATTGTGGTCCCTGTTTGTTCCTACCCTCACTCCATCTGTTCCCATGTTTTTTGGAAGTTCTTTGTTTAGGTATTCTTTAGTTAGATCCCACAGTTTACTCGTTGAAATAGTGTATTGAATCATCACACTGAAAACAAGACAACATTATTGGTATGACATTTTGTGTAGCTAATTAATGTGACCTGTTTTTGTAAAATGCACTTAATAAATAAACTGAATTGAGTTACAGAGATAAAGCTTTTCACAAACTTAAGTTTATCTATAATGGTTATTTATTTCTTCTTTTTTGCATGCAAAAATAAAGCTGATTTTCAGCAGGCGCCTGGAGGGGAATGTTGGTCATCAGTTAATCAAAGAACTCAGATAAATTAAAAAATATATTATTATTTTAAACATATATCTTGCACACAGTGTTGGGACATAAAACTAATAGATTAACGTGCCATTCAGCACTATATGTATTTTAGTATTGTCTATTGATAACCAATCACTTAATGTGTATTTATTAAGGTTCACAGTGAGATTCCTTTATTGTTGAATTCATTGCTTAAATTGAAAAGGAAAAAAAAAAATCACTGGCCTTTAGTGTTCCTTACAGCAAGAAAATTGTGGTGTCCTCTTTCCCTTTTGTACCTGTTGGAAATACCAAACACAAGTATTTTCTGTATACCAGAAAAGATTTAGTCAGATTTACCAACAGAAAAAATAAGGCTACAATAAAAAAATTAAAAAAGGCAAAGTTAAGTTTTATTTTGTTTTCTGTTTTTTAATCATGAAAAATCAATCAATTTTAAGAAAATATGATTGTAGGTTACAGTTCACCTTAATGTGACTGTATGGAGGTGTCGGATTTGTAGAAACGGTGTTCTGTTGATGATTTATTGATACAGAAATGCCAAATCTGTGAATATCTTTTAACTTTACCAAAGTTTAGGATGGGCGCTAAGCCATTTCCAAGGGGCCTAAACCATAGCACTTAAATATTTAAAAAAAATTTAGTGCTCTGGCCCGTTTTTTGACTTCATATTTGTGATCCGGGTCTAAAATTGAAATATAAAATAGCAGGCATATTTTATTTTTTTTCTGTTACATGAAAAAAATAAAACACTAAATAAAACGTCAATTTTTATTTTTTTATTTTATTTTGATTGACAATTGAAAATAGAAAGAACGAATGATTCACGGATTAAATGTGTTTTTAATGCAGAGCTTCTTTTTTTAATTGGTTATTTTATTCATTAATTTCTGAAGATGTTTCATTTTGTGATACTTTTATTTTATAAAGTTACTATATGTATGTTTTTCACTGACTTGTTTTCTGGTTCTTTTAGTTTAATATTCTTATATCAGGGGGCGGAGTGTCATGTCTGGAAAATTCAATTTACATCAGCACAAACAATTACACTAACTTTATTTGAACGTTTCAGTTTTTTATTTTTTATTTTTTTATTGAAAATTTTTTAAAATGACTAATAACAAAACCCTCTCGGACATAAAACAGAAGTGCAAACTGGGTTCAGCAGGTCTGATGAACAGTGAAAATGTCGCATTTGGTCTTTGTATATTGGCTTCAGAGAGCATCTGCTTTCAGCTGCCACCTTCTACAGGCTAGTGGAAGGGAAACTGATATGTTAATAGAGACAATCATCTCTTTTTGAAAAATCTTTGTCTCAAAAGCTTTCTGCAGACAGCGAGTTTCATGAAGCTATTCTGTTTATTCGACTAGGGTATGGTCACCAGGATACACAGATATCAGGCCACACTTTACTTTGAATCCAAGAGTTCTTAAAAAAAACACAGAAAAAAAGGATTTTTCTTGGCCATTGAGATCAAGGCATTCAACTGCAAGTCCTTCCAATGCAGCCTGTGGAGAGCTGCAGGCAACGAGAAAGAAAGACTGCTGCGCACAGAGTTTTGTTGCCCCATGATGTCACAGGGATTCCAGCCGCACCTCCTCCTTCCTGGTAGCTGTCAGGAAAATAGGTAAAGAAAGTATCTTTTGTGTCTGAGTGTTTTGGTTTTTATGTTGTTAACCTCCTATATATATATATATATATATATATATATATATATATATAATGATTTTATATGATATTGTCAATATCAAAACCTTTTTGACATCAACTTGCAGAAAGTAAGATAGGGACCACTGAATAAGTTCAAATCCCCACAGTGAGAAGATCTAAAGTAGCTTAGGGCTTTACTGGAGTCACATTCAAGAAAAATGTACTTTATTTAAATACCCACTGGATGGGTTAAAAAGGTTGAACGCGCCTTCAGTGAAGTCTACGATTATCCTTGTCTGCTGGAGTGTATGAAACACTCTTCTCTATGCAACTCACCATGGACATAAACCTACTTACTGTATTTGATTTTGTGCCAAGCAGTTTTCATTATTTTGTACTTTTCTTGTGGTCATAAATTATTGCACAAAAAGATTTCCTATTCTGATAATAATGTTTTTATTAAATGTTTCCTACAACAAGGGCCTCTTTAAAGTTCCTACCTTATCTTCCTTTGGTAAATACCATGCTCCCTGCCACTAAACAATACTTGAAAGGTAACTTACATCATTTTATGGCATCAGATGTCTCTTCACACAACAGAGCAGCCTCTGGGTCTTCAACTCACTTCACCCTTTGTGTCTGAAGATGCCAGACAATATTTTAGGCTTAGGGCAATTCAGTATCCTGTATTTTTTCTTTTTAAATTCACCCCGTATAAACAAAATACACTACCTTACTTTAATTTTTTTTTCCTGAACTCCATTAAAGTGTTGATGTTTATATATCCTCAATGTGCTATATACAGCTGTTGTGCTTTACGGTAAACTCACCAAAAGGATATTTTAAAATAGTCTTATTACCATGCATGGGTTAGAGTGACCTGGTAACCAGTAATTTGAGAAAATAGCAGGTTCTTTTGTAGGGTTCCCTGCTACAGTGTAACTAAACCCACTACCAAAAGACAGGAATAGGGGAAATAAAAACAATTCTTTGACAAAAATAAATTACTCCTTTTTTTTATTCTTCAGAGGACTCTACCCTGTGGCATCTCAATCCTTTTCTATTTTTTGTTTAGTTTAATTAAGAAAGCTATCCTTCCTACCCCTAAGCTGCAGCCCCCTTAAGTCTCACTTGTTCTGGTGGAAGCAGTAATTAATACTGTAAATGATCTTAATGCCAATATGGTTGACACAGATTGGCATTGTTGAGTCCCCAAGAATGTTTGTATTAGTTATTGTCAATACTGTTAAACGCTTTAGAAAACTGACGCCATTAGGATCATATATCTAAATTACCCAATAAGATGAAATGTATTAAATCAAGGATAGTCCATGGTACTTATCACTCTTCAAGTATCTGATAGCACTTATCTAAACTGTGAAGATAACCTTAACCTTCTTTGTCACAATCCAACAACAGTTTTACAGGCTACATTATATTTTGCCACAGGTAATGGTGTTATGGATCAATGAGTCAATATCCTGCTCACTCTTAGGATACAGAATGATTTTACCCATGAAACAGAGGTGACAGCTTCAGGCATTCCAAAATCCATGTGTATGGCACTGAGGGCTTCTTGTAATGAGATAAGTTCCTATTGGGGGTCTTTCATTATCAGCCCTTGGCCAGCCATTTAGGATGGGACAGTTGCTTGATATGTGCCAGAGTGATGTGGTCTTCTCTTAAGTGTGTTATCCGCTGTGCTTAAGTGTGTTATCCACTGTGCTTCATGATTATCTGATGTCTCATTAACCTAAATATCTTTTCTGTTTTTTCAGTGTGTGGCTTTGGTGGGTTGGCTAAAGTATTATTACCCTGTTACAGGGAGCTCAGTTTAGTTGCTTTAGTGGAGAAAACCCTGCTTATTTATTTGGCTTCTCTTTCCATTGTGTATGTCTTTAGGCCTTAGAGTCTTTGTTTGGCAGGTTCCAGGGCATCTTGTATGGGTATTTGTTTGAATTTCTACCGTATTCCCTTTCTAAATGCTGTATGTTGAAGTTCTGAAAATTGGTTAACTTCTTTCCATAATGCCCTGATTTTGGCTTACAACCTTAGATATTCTTTTTACATATTAGATTAGTTTAGTTAAAAATATTAGTACACCAGAAAAAGGTGCAAGTGTGACCTTTTGGGAGCACGTATTTGATCAAATACAGAAAACATTTCAGATTCAGAAAGCAGAAATATTGTGCTCTGTTTGTTTTTCAGCTAAAAGATGCCCAGACTTAATGCTTGAGGATGTTGAGAAGTTTTCCTGAGATGTGGTGTGAGCGTTAGCTTCAATGTGTAAAAAGTCACATTTGTGCTTGGTAAAGCTTCCAATTACTATAGCAGAAACAAGTAGCTACAATGATCAATGTTTGAGTTTCTAGAGGATGGCTCCAAGGCAGACGTGAAAATATGTGATATTGTCAGAAAGAGAGGTAGGTGGATAGATCAGTGTTGGTCAGACAAATTCAGAAAAAAAGGGGCTACGATAAAATAAAAGAAGGGTAGGAGTAAGGTTTAAAACTAGTGGGAAGAAAAGGACAGAGCAAAGCAAGGTTAAAGTGAGATTATAAATAATAAGTTTTAAAGAAGACTAGAAAGTTAAGAAGACAATTAGAATTGAGAGAAAAGCAGGAAAAATAAAGGATGATACATGGATTTACAGCTGAATGAAAAGCAGATAATACGAACAAAGAGAATAAAAATTATGACTAAACTTTGTTTTCCTATATACCGTCAGTTTATCAAGGATTTTCCGTTCTTTTTGTTTGTTTTTTCTGTAATTCTTTAGGATTTTGGCTTTATTCTGAATCTCTGAATTGAACTATTTATTTCAATGTTATAACATTTTACATTTCTATATCACCTCTTCCGTCGTGTTACTTTTATTAAGTTTAGTTACTTTTATGTCAATTAGCATTCATGTGTAATCTTTTTAATTTACCTTTTTTGCTTTTAGGTTTTAATATATTTTCATGCAAACCTTTATCTCCAGTACTTTCCAATCCTGGAAATTTTTTGTTGTTGTTTTACCTGATTGAAGTTTTACTGGTTGCAATCAAAGCATTTTAACACTAAAGGTCACATTCCCCCATTTCAACATACATAAAAACATCACAGTTGTTGACATGTTAAGATTAACTATCATGTGTAGAGACACTTACACATGTAGTTAAGAGGCAGCTTGGATCAAACACAAACTCTTGATTGTCAGATGATGAGTCTTTCTACTGAACTGCAGCTGTATCACCTAACCCCTAGGCTGACACTACAGCACTCATTGTCCTTGAAAATATCTTGTGCATTCAATTTTTTTATTTTATTTTTTTCACTTTAAACATAGAGGTAGATATGGAAAGGGTGCCTTAATGTGCATTTGTATGCAGTCAGTTGCTCTACCGATATTCAACCACCCATTCAGTCCATTCTCCAGATTGCTATTGAGCTTTGCAGCAGTGGTATTATTCACACACTCACACACACCCACAGAACTCCTGAAGCTTGCAACTTCAATGATAAAATGGAAAAGACAACCAGGGGGATAAATAATAGTGGACGAAAAATGTCAGTAACAGATTTTGATTTAAAAAGCATACACACTCCAAATATATCAAAAACATAATAATTTGAATTTAATCTTTGCTTGAAGAGAAGGCAGTGAGCATACGAAGGCCACATGTCACAAAATGTCCAAGGGGTTTTGCTCAATGCATCTCATTTAAGTTCTTGGCTGAGTTCGCATTGCTGTTCCTAATCGAATCTCTTTTGCTTTTTGAAGCCTCAACAACCTCACAGGTTTATTGTGAGTGTTTTAATTTGTGGAATCCTGCCAAGTCTCAAAAAAGCCCTTAGAAGCAGTTAGAAGTAAGACACAGATTGAATACATTGAATTTACACTAAATAAATTATGATTTTCTCAAAGTATAGTGAACAACTCTTTTTCCCCCATGCTTTCTCATTTGATGCATGGCACCGCCTTGCTTTAAAAGCAAAGTGCAGGAAAGGTAGGCTAACGATGGGTAATTTCTCAAGGTTTCTTAGTGAAACTGTAAGAAACCATTTTGAGTGTGAAGTTACTTTTGTAACCAGCTTCAGTGAATTCTAGCAGAACAAATTTATCCTGATGCTTTGACTGTAAACCATCATTTTATCTGGCTCTGGTTGAAAACTAAACATCTCAATACATTAAACATCCCATGTAAAGGATTAACTGTCTTGTACTGAACATCATGCAGTATTTAAGTGATTCAGAAAAAAATGATGTAGATATTTTCAGCCAACTCTACACTGTCCTCTGAGCCACTTGATCTGAGAAAGAGACTCGCTCAATTACCTACAAAAAAAAACAAGTGATCCGAAATGACATATTGTCTCATTTCACTAAAAGACTTTGAAAGAGGCATTTCCCTTAGGGAGAAGGAATGATCCCCACAGACTCTTGGCAACTAAATACTGACCAACTTTAATGCCAATGTGGCTGAGGAGCACAATACACTGTCTGTGAACTAGAGACTGGGGGTAGCTTCTTAGAAATCATTTATCTGTCAATAATGTACAAACTAAGGATGATGGGAGCTTTGGTTTTAGAACTCTAGCTGGAATAATTTCAATGTCGTGTATGAAGTCACAGTATTGGTAATTCTGCCCCTGAAACACTCCAGTGGACGCTTATCAGTCTGCCATTACTCTTACTCTGCTTTGCTTTTTAGTGTCTACAACAACAGTAAGGAAAAAAGGTGTATCATTGCAGTGCAACATATATTTTAGCTTAAAGAATTGTAAATCAATTCATAACTTGAGTGAATTATATAAACCTTTGGTGCTGTCTCTGTCCCCACCTCTCTCTAACTTTGGCACAATGGTGCCCTGAGGGGTTCCTGTGCTGACAGGAAGAGAGCGGCCTTTCACAGCCGGCCAAGACACACAGCTGAGCGGAAGAGGAGCCCCCTTTCTGTGCTTATCGCTGCCTGCTGTACCCCCCCCCAACAGTCCTTTCGAGATCAGACTTTTACTCTTGCTCTTTCCCCCTCCTCTCGCTCATTTGATCATAATTTCTCTCATTTTCTTTAGTATTTTAGTATTTTCTTCCTGTTTTTCTTGATTTTGGAGAATAAATGCTTAGTTTTATGAAAATGTTTTTGAATTCTTTACATTTTTGTATACTGAACATAAGCATAGAAATAGTCACTGGTACAGCCTTGGTGACTTTCATCAGATTTTCCAGGCTACTTCCCTGCACCAGTTTCCTTGTGAAATGTTAATCTTTCTGATCTCCTTCCCCTCATTTGCCTTCATCTTCCTGTTTTTATCCTTTTCCTCTTGTTTTTGTGCTCCTTTTGGCCTTATCTTTACTTTCAGCTCTCTTATCATCCCAAACTGTCTTATTTCCTTATTTCTATATTATTTCCCCAACCACACAGGTTGTCCTCCAATATCCACAGGCATCGTTAATAATGCTGGTTCACCACTGTTTTTTTCTTTTCTTTGGATGTATACCAACTACTTCAGAGTGGGATCACTCTACAAGAGCTGCAATTTTGGAGATGCTTTGACGCTCTAGAAATAAAACTCAACCAACTCCTTGACACGTAAAACATTTTATAAAACACCCTTAAGTTTTATTTTCAAGGTGATAATTTGTCCCTGTTGTCTGTCTGAAAAGGTGATCAGGGCATGATATGATGTATTATCATTTTCGAACATTTTTGAATGTTACAGTTTTTCTATTTATCTCAATAAAAATACAGCCTGCACATCCTTCATATGACAGATGAGGACACATTCATTGTGCTCACTTAGGTTTGTATCCCAACGGCATGCTGTCGGGAACGTTACTCTTCCACTTCAACTGTTACTGTGGAGCAGAGGCGCCCATGAGCTTGATCGCAATCTATCACACACAAACATGATGACGTTGTATTGTCGTTCGCAGCAGAGTGGTGAATGTCTGCCTGTTATGTAGGGCACTGAGGGTTTCATTTCTTATAGTGATTGTTGTGTAGTTCTGATTTTCTTGTGTTTGAATATTATCAAGGACAAGCAGCTTAGTTTTGGTTACATCTTACTGTAAATCAGAGGTTTTTAGACAGCTCCCCACTTCCAATGTTTGACAGTGGACCATTGTGACTCAGGCACTTATAAGTAGGTTGCAATTTGAAAATCACCCCTGCTGTACAGTTTTGTGTTGTTTCCTGGTTACAGACCCACAAGGCTAATACAAGAAGAATTGCACAGAATCGAAAGAATCAGTGAAAGCAATAATGTCGTTGGTATCACTATTTGAGAGACTTCAAGTAGTACTTTATTTATAAATTTTTGGGTTTCATAACTTGTGACATAGATGGCATTCAAATACAATAAATGAAGCAGATTTTGTTTAGATTTTTGTTTTGTTTTAGATTACGTCACAAAGCTTTATACACTTAACTACAAGTATTTACATTGATGTTATCACCATGGTCACCTGACTGGAAACTCAAATTTAAATAATTTTAGAATACCTTTGTGATAAACTAACAATATGTTCGTTAATACATATCATTTTTCCTTGGTTATATTTCCCTTTACCTTATAGCCTATTAAAACTTTTTGTGACTCCTTTTTTTAAAATCTGATTGCATCTTATAACTTTTATTCCGGTAACTCTTTCTATGGGTTAAGTGATGTGTGAACCTGATTGATTTAATAGCCTTTTGGAAATCACACCTCCAACTTTCCCCATAGTCTAACAAATAAAAACAATTCTATTCTATTCTGTAACAACTACACTTAATCAATACAAATGTAGTCGATGTCACATCTTATTGTAGGGTAACTGTGAAGATCATATGTGACGCAGCCCATATTATCAGCAAAGGTCCGTGCACGACTCACATATACGACTCACACTTACTGCTAGGCTTGCCTGTGGTGATAGACAGTTTAGACTGATTTAATGTCAGTGAAGAACAGAAAAGTAAATGTTTTTTTTGTTTACGAAGTATTTTTAAAAAATGTTTCAAAATGCTTGTTGTGTTTTGTTTTTTGTTTTGTTTTGATTATACTACCTGCAATTGCTCTGAAAGCTTACCATATTTTGTAAAAACAAAAAACAAAAAAAAACAGAATTTAAAGATCCAATGTGTGCAATGGCAACGTTGACTATAAACAGCTTGCAAGCTCTTTTAATCTAAAAGTCTTTTAATCTAAAAGTCTTTTAATCTAACTGTCTTTACTTATTTGTGGCATCAGTATAAACAGTTTCTGAACTTCTAAGAGAGTTCCATCATGGTTGTTTCTTTCTCTTAACACACTCATTTATTTTCTATTACTTTTTCTCATGCAAGTCAAGGAGGCTGTTGCAGTTCATGTGAGTCATCCATCACACTGTGAACGGAAGGAGAGACAGTGGGAAACATTGCATCTTTAATAATAAAACAAATAGTTGCGTCCAAATGTGACTTTCCGCCTTAACCCTGGTGATGGTGTGAGCAACAATGACTGTATTTGGTCCTGATTCGACATTTAGTTTTAAATCCCGATCTTAAAAGTGTTGGTCAACGGTAAAATTATTTATTTTAACTGACAATAGCTAAAATAACATCCAACAAATAAATCAACCATAAAAGTATAAATACAAGCTGGATTGAGTCAGACCATGAAAGGGATTTTAAATTTTATACAAAACACAAATATATACTCTCATTTGCAGAGATGTAAACTAACCGTAAAAAAGTTTAAAGAAAAAAATAAAATAAAACATGAATTTGAAGGCAACAGCAAGCATACTTTAACAAAGGCAAGGGAAACATTGAATCTGTTTTGTTGGTGAACTAAGGGATTTTTTATCAGAAAACAAGAAAAATAGAATAAACCCAACCCAAGTAATAAACGAACAACTAGGAGCCTTAGCTCCAGAGTGATTTATGTGCATTTAATGAACACTATCAGTGTATGAATGTACTGATGTAATACATATATATGTTATAATATATATGTATAACATCAGTATATATATATATATATATATATATATATATATATATTGTCAATGTGAGTTTCTTTCAGCCACTTCTCCAGTTGGCCCCAGGGGGTCATCAGGATCAGCTACTCGTCGCCTGAGTGTTTGTTTACTCCCGGTAAAAGTTAGTATCAGTGCCAATCTCTATTGTCTCTAGCCTCTTGAATGTTTCTCGTTTCGTCACCTGTTGTCCATCGTCCTCGTAAAGATTTTATTTGCTACTTTGTTTTTTCCCACGCCTCTAACCACTGTTGTGTTCACCTCTGGTTTCCCTCGTCCATCTGGTTCCCACTCCTCTTGGCTCAGCTCGGTCTGCCCGCTCCAGCATAACTCCATCATCTGCACCCACCACCTGGACTACAGCCTCACCGTCTCCGCTGAAAGAAACTCACCACTCACTCCTCCCTGGCGACAACTGTTCACTCCACACAAGAAAGATCATTCCATTCATTATTCCCTCACCCGTTTGCTGCTACTCACCTTGCCTGTCCTCACCCTCAGAGCTTTCCGGTCTCCCACGTCATAGACGTTTCCAGCTCCCCGCCGTTTACTGCCGCCCGCTGTTTCCCGTTCTTCGCCACTCGTTGCTGTTGCCCGTTGCTCTCCAATGCCAGATCCCCTTCCCCTCATCTTCCTAAATAAACATCATTGTAAACATCTCCTGAGAGTTCTCGTTTAATGTAGGTCAGAAGCTTAAATAATATGACAGATATATATATATATATATATATATATATATATATATATATAAATAAATATAATGTGTGTGTGTGTATATATGTATGTATATGTATATATATATATAGGGTGACAAAGGGTTTTACTGACATTATCACTACTCAAATTAAAAACAAAAAAAGGACATTCCATAACCTATTTAGCATTTTTACACACCTTACATATGTTTTAACTCTTTATTCTTAGAGATATGCCCTGCTCTCTGTCGAAACTATGGTTTTGTGATGGGAGGGTTTTTTACCAGCTGCAATACACCACCATACATATTTAATATAGACATTGTTTGCATTCAAAGTATGCTTTATACATGTATGATCTTTAATAACATTTCCAAATTTCATAATCTTTATTTTTACTGAGTTCCTATAAATTGTTAATGGTAATATTTCAGAATTTCCGAGACCCAAATTCTCAAGTTCTTGGTTCATTTTAATTTTTATGGTTCAAATAAGTCCAAAATAATTATTTTGCATGTATATACAGTGGTAATTCTTTAAATGTGAAACTACTGACTAGATTTATGGATTGAAAATACTTACACACTAGAAACAGAGGATAAAATCTAGAAATAAAAATACTCCATCACTCTCTATTATTACATGTCCCATCAAAGATGCGAAAAGCTGAAAGTACATTCAAAAGTTGTATGACTGACAGGTACTTGGGTAGTTATTTAATTTTAGTTTAGTTATAAAAACTTTTAAAGAATATCAGGTTTTAAAACACATACGAAATAGATTTGAGCGAATATACATAACATATAAATATTCTCTCTAGATAGCTAATGTTAATTTTGTTCAACAGTCTTTTCACACTTCACAAGAATAGATTTAGCTAAATCAGAGCTTCCCAAGATGCATTTGTGGCTTTGATGATCTGCTCTTGCTTCCAGCTTTGTGGTATTTTTGTAAAGTATATCTAAAATATTAAAATAAAAAGGATATCTAAAATATTCCAAAGAAAATGCAACTTCTTGTTGCCTTACTTCACCTAAAACCTTGACATCTACCAGCAATTTATAAAAAAGTGTAATTAAAATTAAAGTTCTTTTTACCAGTTAGTATATAAGCCTAAGAGTAAACTGGTCATTTTAAATGCATCATTTTAATACTGAATATATCTCTTTTAGCAAGCATTATTTTTGTCCTGAAGTCTTTCACATGCAGTACCATTAATACCAGTTTTTCACCTGTTAAAGATCTAGGATAAGTTGTCCCCATATTCTCCATTTACAGAACAAATAATGGTCACTTTCATGACTGTTACAGGTTTATGAGATAAAAATCCGTTTTGAATGAACATTTTCACTTGCAAGCCTATTCTAAGGTTTACTTTGTTGTTTTTTCTACTGCATTCAGCAACCTACCTTTGAAGTCACTTTAGATTAACCAAAGCTCAGTTCAGTTCGTGAAACACTAACACGTTCACAGTTTTTAGAGACCAGACAAAAGGTAACGTTGGAAAATGCAGGCCCTGCATTAAAACTAAGCTTATTTCATTGTGAGACGTTTTATAAAAAGTGTTGAGATAGTATTTTTAATGGAGCTAACTTTTTTTTTTTTTTTTTTTTTTTTAGTAAGGCCACATTT
>JAVLVB010000066.1:1441938-1458620 GCA_032876305.1 Orestias chungarensis | reverse complement strand
TATATATATATATATATATATATATATATATATATATATATATATATATATATATATATATATATATATATAGTCATGATTATTTTAAGCCTTTTGACCCACAAGGACAGAGACCTTCCAGGAGAGGCGAAATCAGGTAGATGATGTTTATTATTGACTGGACCGGAAGCACTGGAAGACGAGGACAGAGAAAATGAGTTGGCATTATGCAGGGGATTTTCTGAGAGGAGTGGATTTTACTTTACTAGAGATGATGAGCGCCAGGGAGAGGTGAGTGGGTTGGGGGTTGCTGCTGATCTGATGGTGTAGGTTGTCCTGGGGTTTGACTGGAAATGAATGGGAAAAGCTGGAGTGGAGAGACCGTGCTGAGCGTTGGAGGACTGGAGAACAGATTGACTTGAGCAGGATGCAGAGTTCTTTCCACAGAGGACACTAAGCATGAGGATTCTTGAGAAAGGTAACCTGGGTTAAGCACACAAAGAGGAACAAATTACTGAGTGGTAATAAGATAGTTCTGTGAAAAGATGCCCCTCCCATGCACCAGTGTGGGGAACACAGGTGCATATATATATATATATATATATATATATATATATATATATATATATATATATATATATATATATATATGTATAAGGCCTAACACGCAGTGGGTTGCACTACTGCCTTTCAGCAAGAGGGCTATGGGTTCGATTCCACCTTTGGTCTTCCTGCCCGATCACCACACTGTTACTGTTTCATCACTCCCGCTCCACTGCCTCGCCCCCATCTGATCTTTCTGCGCTTTCTGCCTTCTGGAAGCCAACCTCTCTTCTGCCCCTGGATTACAGTCTCCTGCCTTACCGATTGGATTTTTTAAGTGTTTCTGATATCACGGCTCTGACCCTGTTTTTGCCCCTGGATTTTCAAGCACAGTTCGCCACGCACAAACATCACGCTTACGTCAAACAAGTGTGCTTTGTGTCCATTCAGTCTCTCGCTCTCAAAGCAACCTAGCCCTCAGTGATGTCACGGCAGAATTAAAAGTGTCACTGTTGTAGTTGACAAAATTTTGGCTTCTCCGTCTGGAGTTTTACAATTGTACTTTTATCCAGTATACAATAGTGGTATTTGAAGGCAGTGAAAGTTTGATCACAGGTGAATATCCGGTTGGAAGTGGGAGAAAGGACACTTTCAGAATAAAAACACAGGAAACAAGTACCTGGGACAAGTGTGAAGAGGCTTGACTTTGCCATATCAATATAAATACAATATTAACCCAATGCTGAGACGACAAGCTTTAAAAAAAGGATCTATTAAAATTACCAACCTTGTTACTTTATTACCATGGTGATGAATGTAATAAAGTGACAAGGTAGATTGCATTATGTGAGGAGAGGTGTTTGGGTATGATGAGAGGTTGAAGAAGACTAGCAGGAGGTTTATTATTGCTTTTGCTTTAGACAAAGATGAGGCAGGCTTTTTTAAGTAGGCAAAAAAAACTTATTTAGGGTTATGATGTCATTGGAACCAGGGTGAATTACAACTTTAACTCTAGAGTGGATGGGAGATACAATATAGATGGTGGATTTTCAAAGAAGTCTGAGGTCAAGTAATCCTTGAGGGCACAGGTGATTATCCTTCTATTTACTAGATTTGTTACCAAACCAACGACATATTTGAAAGGTAGAATGAATACGGTCTTGGGGTTTGTTGATGAAGTAAAATTGTTGGGATAGGGAATCTTGTTTAATGGTCTTGGACACAGGTTGAACTGAGAGAAACAATAATAGGACAGGACTCTGGGGTTTGTTTTCAGCTAACTGTGATGCAACAGACTGTAGATACGATAGAGTCCAGCATGGGATGTTCAGCAACCCTCCAATGGTACTACTCCTCAATGGCCGGCTTAAAGGAAAGGAGTTCCCAGACCCCCAGATTGTAGTTGTGTTATGGGGCAGAAATATGACACAAACAAGGAAGACCTACGGGGGGAGTTTCTTGCCATGCAACAGGTGCTGAGATATTATGGCAATGAACCTGTGTCCAAAGTGAATTACTTCTGGAATTTAGGGTGTACTTGGATGGGTGCTTGCAAGAAAAGCTGTTTTAATTGAAGGAAGGTTTACTCTGCATTTAGGTCCAGGTGTTTTATTTATTCTCTTCATGGTTGGACAGCTACTATAGCAGACTGTGTTTTAGTAGTGTAACTTCATTGAAATGTCAAACAACTTACAAATCATATTTGGATCCTCATTCATGCAGCTCCCATAGGAAACTTCTGTATATTTAGCATATGTTTGTGTAACACGTAATATTAAAGCTAGAAGGCTGTCTGGTCTGACTTGCCCAAAAGGTAGTGTGTTTTATACAACTAAGTTTTGAAAAGTTTGCTTAAATTATTCTCTGAATTCTTCGGTTGTCTTTTCTAGAATAATAAAGTCTATTACTAAAGCATGAAACCTATTTTTGGCTATTTTACTTTCCTTGATATCTTGTGTTCTTAATTCACATTTATTTGATAAGCACACACCACATTCACATTTAAACCACAGGTTATTTTACATATTATTATTATAGTTTCGACCATGAGACACCATGGGAAGTTTTGCTTAAAAAACACATTTCAAAGTTACTTGGAGAAAGGCAAAGTAAATTATGGGTCAATTGAACCAAACATCTTTGTTAGAATCTTTTATACTACACCAACAACAAACCATGGAATAAAAGGTAACTTAATCTTGTTTTTAAAACTATCTTTAAAAGCTGATAAACAATTTGAATTCCTTTGCCGCTCCTTATTGATATACAGGTCATAAAAAAATAAAACACAATGTCTGATGGAACAAAGACTGATAATGCTGCTCACTTCAAACCATCAGGTAGGGAGATGGAAGCAGAGGTTTGTGACCGCTACGTTAGCCTCTATGCTTGTCTCCCTCCAGCACCATTAGCGTATCATTAGAAAACATCTGAACTCACAGATGTTGGTCTCTTAACCTGGCAGGGTCGTCAAGAAGCCAACAGACATTGAGGCGCACAGGCACGGACTCACTGCAGATCAGAGTGAACTGCACACAGTATGAACTCCCAGATGTTTTATGTTGGCCCATGGCAGGATTAGAGAGGAGTAGAAAAGGACTTGGCACAGATTTGAAAAAGATAATTAACTGTGAAATACAGTGGGGATATTTGTGTGTGTTTCTATTCAATAAAAACTGTTAGGAAGGATGTATGTTTAGCCTCAATGAAAAATGCCAAATTCTATCTAATACCATCCCTTCTTTTTGTATGTTTGTTTTTATGAATATGCTCAGATCTGCATTTGCATGCACAGCCAATAACACCACTCATTTGTGTGCTAGTGTAGATTTGTGGATTGAGCCACCTGCCAGCCTTTGGGACACTGCTGTCTACGGTCTGTCAAACAGTTTGCCTTTATCCTACCTTGCCAGAACCCAGGCAGAGCATTTAGGCAAGGTCCAGGACCATCGCACAAGAGAGTAATCATTATCTCACTGGCACCTAAGGATGGCGTTTAATAGTGTTGGCAAGTGGCCCGGCTAAGTCATTTGCCTCGTCGGCTCCCCTCTAACTTAAATAGGATGCTCCAAAATGAGGTAAAGAGGGAAACTTAACAAACTTTCAGACTCAAAAGTTGCATGCATAGATATTCCCAGATATACCATGGTAGGATTTATTATACTACAGAACAATTTTCAACTTCAAATGCATTCAAAGAAAACATTATATGGTGACGATAAAATCCAATTCACATCTCAACTTCTGCTTAAATCAAGTTAATTTCAAACAGAATAGTTAAAATGAGGAGTAATCATCAGTTACACTCATTGGGTCAGCAGTCATGTGATTTTGTAAGAAAGAAAAATAAATCTAGCATGTGTACAACAGTAATCACTATATTTCCTGGCACCCTTGTTAAATTTATATGGAACAGCTTTTAAAAAAGGAAGATCTTATTCCAGAAATATACTTTTACACAAACATTTTTATGAAAATCTATCTTTTGACTTGGAATGTGGGGTGTGTTCCAATGACACTAACATTGAGACTTTTAGCAACAAACACAGCCTTTTGGTTTGTCATTAAATAATGAATGCTAATAAACAAATTTAACATCAGCTGTTATTTGACCTTGCAAATGTCCTTGTATTGTAAATAATTTTTATCACACTTAATTCAAGTTTATGGATTTGAAACCCACAAACGTTTTTAAATATTTTGTTTTACCTCTGCATCTATTTATCTGCATTTAGATCCTTTTCAACCAAAACAATTTTTTAGGAGTTTTTACTGAATTCTCCTAATTTATAGGCAATACCATTAATTGCAACACCGGCAATTACTTAACATGGGGTTACAGTAAATGCCTTTGCAACAAAATCTCTTTATTTGAAGTTTTTTTTCTATATCTTAACAAGTGGAACTAATAAATATTGTGATCACTGTATGTATTGAGACCACACCAGAAAAATTCCTTTCAAAGCTCAGAAGCTGTCTTTTGTCAAAAAAATATATATATTTCATGCAATACAGCCAATCAGAACTGAGTATTAATGGATCCAATCAGAACTGAGTATTAATGGATCCAATCTAATGTCATTCTTCAAATAGGGCAGGAATACTTGCACATTTCTAAATCGAAAAGAAAATCGATAAATGCATGTGGGTAAAATGCACTGTCAGTCAAACTGACACAACGCACTGTCACTCTGCTACTAGATCAAATCATGTTAACACTGTTTCCAAGTCACCATATACTGGTCTAGAGAAACTTAATTTCACAAGTCTGATAGAAACTGAGGACACTCTCTAACCAGAATGAGCTTGTCACTTCAGTCAATCTTTACTGTTTTTCAAAGACCTTTAAAGTCTGTAAAGGGCTTTGAATCGTTTCGTGGTATGTTGATTCTATGGCCTCTGTTTATCTTTCACTGTCAGTAAAGTGGGAACTTTCCAGAGTCAACTTTGCATGTAGGCATTAATGTTTGTATGACTTATTCTTATTATTTTTCATCGGCTGTATTATCTATGTCATTATGTTTATATTGGTATCGGAAGCTAAAGGGCATATGATTTTGCATTTAAGAGTACATTCCTGCCCTTGCTAGATTTTCCCATTATCAATTTGGCGCATTGTCTGAAATTTGAAGGCTTGCAAAAAAATTTATGTTTCTTAAAAATCCACGTTTAACCAACTGCAATAATTTCAGATCTGGAATTAGTGTGGAGTTCCATTACTTGACAGTTTTTAATAAGCTACAACATGTTAATTGGATTAGATATTTCAAAAATAAATGAATCTTACGAAACAAGCAAAAATAAAATGGCCTGGTTTGGTGCGCTAAGTCACATTAAAAGGAGGCCAGAAACTTTTGGGAAAAAAGTAGATGAAACAGCGTGCAAGAGTGCAGCAAGACTACAGAGGGAGCTGGTAGGTTCTGATAAAACCTTAATGACTGCCAGCAAGAAAATGTGCTAGGGTGAAAGGAAGGAGGAAAAGTTGAAGGAATACAACTAAGAGGATGAGTCATAGGCCACACAGTGAATGTGGAGGATAAAAAGGAAGAGCAGAGAGAAAAAAATAAAAGGAGTTAAACACGGGTGAGGAAAGAAGAGGTGATAAGGAATAAGGCATAAAGAATAATGGGTCAACATATGCACAGTATGGAAACAAAATCTAAATGAATGGCTAGAAAGAAAAAAACATCAAGCAGCAAAACCAATAGGTAGGTAGAGAGATAGACATGATTCAAACCTAAAAACCAGTGGGTTTTATTAGGATTGTATGTAATCGACCAATGAGAAAATTATCATGAACTCATCTGTGTACCAGAATAGTGGGATAGACTAACTACCTCAAACTAATGAAAACTTTTTGAAATACCTGCCCTACAAAATGAATGTTTCCACAAACAGCTAAATAACAAGGGGGACTTGCATTGACAATCACTGAATTGTGAGTTTTTTCATGACTCTAATTATCTTTGTATTCTGTTTTTTGTTATGTCAGTTTATACTTTTTTTGCGTTACAACAATCTTTTATAGTCTGCCTATTATAGTCTGCAGTCACATGTTTAACTTTCTTTTGAAGCTCTTTATATGCTCGATATTGTTTTTTGTTTGTTTTCATAAAATAACTTTATCATGAGATTTTCTTCTACAGGATTGCGGTTTTAGAGGAATGAAGGAGACTTAATTATTATAATTAATATGTTGACTGGTTCACCAGTTTCTGGAAGGTCAGCGGAACATCCTCCATAAACTATCTTTACACTTAACACGTAAGTCTGCCAACAGTAACAGGGATGTATATCCAGAGGGACTCTTGGCCCACCGGGAGGCTTAATGCAAGTGTCTGCCTATCTGTGATTACGAGTGTGAATCTCATTATGCAAATAGAGCCATAAGTAAAGATGTACTTATACTCCTGGTTGTATTTATTAACCTCATTTAAACTGTGAGAAAAATGAATTGAACGTGTAAGTGTGCCACAAGTTTTACTACTATTTACAGGATATATACACCAACTTGTGGTGAGTAACTGCAAATTGTCCCACTGAAACGTCAACTCTAATTAAAATATCTGTAGTTCAAACATGTTTCTTTAGGATTCTGAGTGTCATGTGTAATACCAAGTATACTATCAAAAATGTTTAATGTTTTTTGTGTGCTACATATACCAATGTTAGCATGAAGTCCAATTAAAAGTATTAGCTCGACCAGGGTTTTCCTTTATTTTTGTTGTTTTAGTCCACACTGATTATTCAGATCCACAAAGTACTGGGTTGAATCCCCAAAATTGTCCTCAAGTAAAAGTATGTCTCCTTCAACATTTTTTACTTAAGTAAAAGTAAAAATAGCTGAGTTATTACTCAGAACATCTGATTTCATATTTTGGACATACAAAATATACATTTTTAAATTTCTAAAGGCCACATAAAAAAAAACAAAATAATATGATTACAAAATAATACTTTTTTTCAAATCTGCATCAAAAATGGAATTTTAGCAACAAGAAGAACACATTAATGTTGATTTTTCCCAGTCTCTGTTGTGGTTTTTTTCCTTTTGTGAAGTTACTTAAAGATGGTAGAGTGTCTAGCAATTTTAAAATTAAAATTAAAAACTAAGTCCTAAAAGAGCACTTTTCCAAATAGGTACTCCAAGTAAATGTAACTGATTAAATATAACCAGATATAACCAGATAAACATTGTGATATCAAAGAACAACAAATCATGTCTCTAGGACAACATTAGGTAAAAATGCCAATAAATAGATAGTTGACCACTAATGATCAAACTGAACCACAATGCTTCTTCAACATTTGAAAGAAAAACCTCAGAATATATTCTGTGTACTGACAAGAAAGAAGTGGATACATTTTTTGCAAGATGTGTGTAAATAATGTAAAAATATACAGAATTTGTGCATTGTGAGACTAAAATGATGGCTGTGAAAAAGTAAAAAATTACATCAGAACAATAAAAAAATCACTATTTTATTTGTAAGAAAAGAAAGCGCAGAACAATTAATATTTGAAAATTAATCATTGATCGGAACTAATAAATCAAGTTGTAACTCCACCAATTTTTTCCTTCCTTCATGAAAATTCAAATTTGAACATGTTTATATACAGACTGATTTTACTAAATTAGTCTACAATTTGAACATTACTCAATTTTAGTATTTAAAATATGTATAAAAGGAGAAATTTATATCACTAGTACATGCAAAAGCCCCGTTTCATCTTTAAGTGTTCAGTACCTTGGACAGAGTCTGTCATTGCTGATTTTGATACTGGATGGGGTTCTCTCGACACATTCCAAGTTCAATATATGCACATTTAAAGCATTCAGTTACTGTACAATTCATGCCATTTTCTATGCCGTACATAAAGCCCCACGCAGCTTTAAGACACTGTTAATTAAGATTCATCTTTTTACAGCTAAGGGTTATTTGGAAACATGCATATTTTCAATAAGCCAGTACGCTCAGAATAGTAAATTGGCATTTTTTAGGAGCTTTGTTGACATACTCGTCTGGTCTGCCGTCGGCTGGGGAAAGCCTTCAGAGAAGCACACACCGAATATTTCACTGGGACAATCCGTAAAGCATCCCTTTCGTCTTGCCATCTGGAAGAATGAAACTGTGCTCTCCACCGTGTAACTACTCGATCTCAGACCGTCTGTCAGATTTACCGACCTGTTACCAACAGACTAGATTAAACAACCCCGAATAGGACATGGGTGTAACATAGTAACAGTGTTCTACTGCGTAACTTATTTTATTGGCTAACCTTCAGCTGTTCAGAACGCCTCATTATTTGAGGCTCTCACCAAACGATTTTTATCCGATATCTTCCTGTCACTCCCTAGATGTTTGTATTTAGGTTCTGATCTGTGATACTGATTTTCTGAGTACGGCCCCCTTCAGCAACATCAGTATTCCACAGCTGATGACTGCCTGAGGCTTCCTTCTGTCCGCTACCCAGATTGAAGCTGAAGAAGCTTCAATCTGGATAGAAGTAAAAGTGCAGGGGTTCTTCCAGGAGTTTTTGGTAAAGAGAGAGTGGATGGGAGGCCCTCTAGAAATAGCCACAATGAGGAAAACAAAATTGATCAAAATTACTATAAAGAAATCAGTCAATAAACACATGGGTAAATAATTACTGTTAATATTCTTCAAACCTTGTCCATCACTCTCCTAAATCTCTGCAGGAAAATGTTTTACAAACAGGTGAATCTTAAATTAGACCATAATGCAAGCATTAATCTACTATAGTAACTGAAATTAAAAAGTTCAGTTATCTCTGTGGCCTTCACACCAGTTTCTCCATCCTCTCAACTCTGTATACTAGCAGACCCTTCTTTAGTAAATTATTTGCCTTTTAAAGATGCTTTTAGTGAAGATTTGTGTGAAGATTACAAATTGGTTGTGGTCATTTGGAATTTTTTTTTCGATTTTAAAGAAAATTTGAAAAGGACTTCAACCTAATTAGGGAAATAAAAGAAAAACACATGAGAACGATGAGACTAAAAGTTGCTCCGGTATTGGTAAATATTTTTATAATGACATAAAAATACGCTTATTTTATCTTATTCCTAAACAATGAGCCTGAAAGAATGTAAACTGAAAGATGCGTAAAAAGTGGAAAGAAACGGATCATTTCACTGAGAGAGAAAGCAAGAGAGACGGAAAAGAAGGGACAAGGGGAGGGCGTGTGGAAGAGAGAGAGACGCGCATGTCCAGTTCTTCAATGCAGCCTGTTCTCCCAATCATTACAGTGAGTTCCCCTCTCCTCTGCTCTGCTCTCGCTTCTCTCTCTCTGTTCACATGTGCGCCGGACTTGCAGCTCTCTCCTGAGCGGACACTGCAGGGGAAGCAAGGGGACGATATCAACATGGAATATGATGAACACTAGCTGGGGGAAAATAAAATAAAACGAGGATAAAAAAAAAGAAGAGAGAGACGCATCATCTGACGCGTTTCTGTCCCCTTCTTCTCTTGTGCATCTTTCCTTCTTTTCTAAATGTCTCTCCACAGTTTCTAAAGGTTTTCTGGTAGAGACAAAAAAGAAACAAAAAGATGAGGATTATTATTTTTTCTTGGCATTTTCTCGGGGTGTATTCCGCCGTTTATTGGGGGCTGGCGACAGGGGCTTTCCCCAGCTCAGTGCAGATAGGTAAGTTGGAGGTTTCCTGGTTTTTTACGCACGGCACAGGCGCCACAGCCTGGACTCACCGCACCGAATATTGATGCTTGTTTGGCATAGACGAGTCCATGAGTCCATGCATGAAAAAAAAAAGACTGCGCTAAAATATAAAAACATACATAAAAAGGGAGAAACTGTAAAAAAAAAAAAAAAAAACTGTTACCCCCTTTTTTTTATTGCTCACAGGTCATAAATTACATTTATTCCGTGGTGTGACTCATAAATGAACAGAAACTCAATTAGTGCCTTAAAACAATACAAAACAAAAGGCGTTCTTGACTCATGAATGTTTCAAGGAGCTTTGTTCCTTTTCCACTCTTGTTCACTGTGTAGATAATGCAGCATCCCTTACTCTCAGCTTCCACTCCGCTGTGGTAGGACGGGATAAACCCTCTTAACAGAAAACAAGTAAACTTAACTGTGGCTGCAGCATCAGTTTTGCTCAGTAACTGAGAGGGAATCTAACTGTTTTTTTTTTGTTTTTTTTTGGTTCCTCTTCTACACTCACTGCATTATGTGTGAGGGTGAGGATGGGGGGTGTAAGCTGGGAGGTCCTATAATGAGATTCAGCTCCTTGACTCGGCCTCCTTGCAGCTACCAATAAACTTAAAGCGCTAAATATTCACTGGTCGCTCCGGGCTTAAACCTGCACACCAAGTGCGATATCTGTGCATCCCAGCTCGTTTAGCAGATTAGCAAATAAAGATACAAGAAAATAGAAAAAAAAAGAAAGATGAATGCATTTTCTTTTTATTAGTATTCCAGCATTTACAACAACAAAAAAAAAATGAAGCTAGTAAAGTGTCAACAACCACTGAACAGAGAAACGCACACAGAGAATGATTCTTTCATTAATGTACAGGGAAGAAAAGAGAAGAACAAGTTACCTGTACATACAGGATGTTCCACTGTAAGTCCACCTGAGGAGTAACATGCATGTTGCCTGGAAACTGTCCTAATGTTTCAAAGAGGCAAAGTTGATTATTTGACATGTGAAAGTTTTGGCTTTATTCTTGCCATTTTTATTCCTTCTAAAAATGTATAAGATTTGCATGTCACCCAACCCAGTTACAATGAAGAGGTCTGGCTCTCAACCTGGACGATACATTGTCTTCCTGTTCTGCTGCTGAAATAGCGACAATGATTTTGTAATGTCACACAAGTATCACTAGTAGATTTCTATCCTTAGAGGAAAATGAGCTTTATTTAAGATGCTCAGCCTTCGTAGCTCTGCTCTGTCTCAAACGATTTCCTCCAACCTTTCACATTTCTTTTAAAAAGTGAAGAGTAATGGGTTTAATACAGAAAAAAATATAAATTTCAAGTTTGTAACCAAGTGGTGCATCGCTTTGGTGCACTGTTAATTTGCATTAACAATGTCCTAGAGTCCCCTAATGAATGTGAGGGATCTCTGGATATTCTGTCTACTAAGTGTGATTATGCTCATTCATGGTTGTCCGTCCTGTGTCTTTCACCATGATGAATTGATGACATGTACCGCTGACAATCTACACTGATGTGACCTGACAAATTTGAAAAATGGATGCAAAAGAACAAAAATAAGAAGGTTGCGTTACTTTATTTCCCCTAAAATATAAACAGTTGTGAAATTAGAAAAACCCATAAAACATTATGTTGAATTTACATAAAAATTGTTTTGAAGTGGACATTATATCATGATTGTGCAGATTAAGGCGACTGCGTGTAGTTTCATTTTACAGAAAGACTTTAAATCTAACTGCAGAACTTCCAATTCTGACACATAAATGAAAGACTAAGTTGCTAAAGCATCAATCACTCATAGAGTGTGAATTATTCAAATGTAAAGTGAAATCTTGAGCATAAAAAACTTTTTTCACTCATCTGAGAAATTTTACCTTGGATCTTAAATTAAAAAAGTTAGTTAGACAGAAAATGTTGCTTGAATTGTATAATCATCTCTTAAAATGTATTTTTAATTTAATTTAAGGGATATGCAAAAACAGCGCTCATTCACTGTAGGGGTTGTCATAGTCACTGCTTGTGAATAGTGAATTTACTTATTTGTTTCAGTTTCCCAAGTTTTTTTTTCTCCTTATGTCACTAATGGAATGCAAAGCATACTTATACATTACATAACTGATTGTAGCTGTTGGCTGTGTCAGATTACTATTATTAATATCTTATCAAGCTGAGGTATTAGAAGCTGCTCCTCACTGGTCAGAACATGTTATTTTAGAGTGCCCTAAAAGGATTACTTGACCCCTTATTTCAACCATAGGTTATCTGCACTGAACTCTAATGTTCTTTTCTTATCATGTTTTATCAACTGGTAGTGTTTTTTTAAAATAATATTATAATATAACTGCAAACATAGTGTTGTAAGCCCAAGATGCTTACTTCTTTTAAATAGGATAACCAGATCACTAACCCTGTGATCTGGTTATCCTCTCTGAGTCATTAGACTTTCCTATTCGCTTGTTTTAAATCTTTTTTCATTCTCTCTTCCTTTCTGTCTCTGACTCTCTAAGATTCCATCAATGCAACGAGCGGTTTGAGCATCCGCAAGCGTGTTTGTATTCATGCCTTTGTATTAAGACAGAACTGGAGAATGTGCTGAAAGACAAATTACCTTTTATAACAAAGCTAATGAAGATATTGGTTTTCTTCTCCCCCTCCCCTGTTTTTCTCTGCCTATCCCATCCATCTTTACTTTCTGTCCTCCTCCTTGCATCTCCCTGTCTCCTTGTGCTCCCACCTGACCCTTCTCTGCCCCACAATAATTCACTTCCTCTCTGCTCCATCTTGTTCTTCCTCTTCCCTGGTCTTGCTCTTCCTTACTCTTTCTCTAGGTGGACTGTTCATTAGGAATACAGATCAGGAGTACACAGCCTTCCGTCTAGCTATCTTCCTTCACAACACCAGCCCTAATGCCACGGAAGCTCCCTTTAACCTGGTTCCACACGTTGACAATATAGAGACTGCTAACAGCTTTGCAGTGACCAATGCATGTAAGTATTTTAATACTTTACACATACAGTACTTTGTAAAACTATTTAAAATTTGTCGCATGATGGGTTTTGAGCTATTTTACTTGAAAATAAACAAATAATCTATACAATTGGTAACCTGGTAGAGACAGGCCGACAAAAATTTACAGTAAGATTGTCAGCAAGTGTTAACTGAGTACAAGTTAACACCACACTTTTGCATTATTTTTCCTGTTATATACCATAATTTTTTATGAATGTTATAACATTAATGCAAAAGTGGTTCTAGCTATAATTTAAAAAAAATCTGAAGTTTAAGGAGCCTGAATACTTTTGCAAAGTACTGTAGATGACATTAAGCAAATGTTTAATTTTCTTCCTCATGATTCGTGGTCAGAAGCTTTTTTAATACTTGGTACTTTGAGGTTTCAAGCTGGAACTTTATTATTCTTTAAAGCAACACTGAAACCTTTCAACTGGTTTTGTTTAAAATTGGCTGTTGTGTAACAGCTGCTGCTTTTTAGAAATGTTGATTTTTAGACTTCACAGACAGCAATTTGAAAATCAGTATGGCATACCGAACTAACACTTAGTGGCTCCTTTTCAAAGTGTCTGTTGGCATCTTTTACAACCACTCCTAGTTCTTACCGCTTGCAACAACTAGTGGGAAAAAAGCGGAGTAGGTTCAGAATAGCTCTTTGTTTTTGTAACAAAGGAAATCACTTGGCAGCCGTGTCTTCTCTGATCTGTTGAAGGATGACAGCTAATCTTTCACCGTGCCATCTGTACACTGGCTGTTAAGATCTAATTCTTCACGCTTCACCTCAACCTGCAAGCTTTCAAGAGTTGATTCTGTGATACTTGTGCTGACAATTACGCTATAACAATGCTATGTGGACAACCTGTTGCTGACAGTTCAGCAGTGCTAATAAACAAAATCTGTTTATTTTAAACAAAAACACTGTCATGAAATCAGTTTCATTGTATTGAAGTCAGGGGATTGCTTTGGTCTGCTTTGTTCATGTGTGTAGCAATTTTCACAAGTGAAATTAGTCTAGTTTTTGCTTGCTTTCACTCTGCTTTCTTATGTGATCACAGTCCCACCTACTTGCAATCTAATGACAAAAATATAAGTTATTTAAGGTTTCAGCTGTGCCAATGTCAAAAGGTTACAAGTAATTTTTCAAGTATATTAAATAATTATAACTGCGAAAATGATCAAACAGGGTATCAAAATTACATTGTGTTATAGCGGTTTAAATACAAGAATAAAAACCACCAACACCAGCTTCTTTGTCATTTTTCCGTTACGTTTGTTGACACTAAAAAGCACTGAGTACACTAAGGCTGCTGTTGCATTTACTGAGACATTGGTTTGATTCATAACTTTTTAACGAAACTTACAAAATAGTTGTTTAACATTTAGCTGCAATGTAGTCAACCTATTGCTATATGAAGCAACTACACTGCCACTTTTAATTACCCTGGTTGGGTGTATTTTCAATTGACTAGTTAGTGATGCTGAAGTCATGATGGAGGCGTACCTAAGTGTTTTGGCTGAAAAAAATGAAATGTACAGAGATCTACTGCCTAAGGGCAAAATACCTCTCTTTTTTTTATATTATCATACTTAATGCTTTGAACGCAATGTATAAGTCTTGCCAAGTTGTGAAATAATACTCGTGTAAAGGTCTATGCAGAGATGTTGAAAATTTATATTGTGTAACATGAGATCTAAGTACTACATTACTGGCTCATCACTGCAATATTGATTTGTATTTATATAATTTATGTAGTAAACTGGTTAATTTCCTTAATTGCAGCTGTTGTGTTTTGTAATATTAGAAGAAAAACATACAAGAATCACTTTGTTTCCTTCAGCTCCCATGTGGTGAAGACATTCCTCTGGTTTGTGCTTTACTACTACTAGTTGCTTGCTTTTAAATCATTCCATCGCTACAGTTTGTTTTCCTTTTAGTGGCTCGGGACTTTTTAAATCATGTATTTAAAACTTATATATCAGATATTCAGTGGAATACTTACTTAGCCAAAGCTAACACCACCCACAGGATGACCCCCTTTTTTAAGATGGCTACTATATTCCATAAAATCAACAACCTGGGAGCAAATATCTAATAACTTGAGGTCAATTTGGAAGTGATTGGGAATATGCAGGAGTGATACAACTTATCTGTAACTAAAAGTAGTGGACAAAAGCCAGCTAAGTTACAGCTAATCAACACTACCAAGCCAGATAGAAAACGGAAGGATGTTGCTTTTATAAACCAATCATCAAGTACCGGCTTTGATCCTTTTGGTATTGCACCAAAGAATTAGATTGAAGATCTCACAATGAGAATTTGGAACTAGCCCCTTCTAGGGTATCTGATATAACCATACAATACCATCAAGACCAACCCGTTCCTCAACACCTATTATTGGAACGACGTAGACTTGGACAGCGGTCAGTGCAAAACCAAAAAGAAGCATCATCAATAAATATGCCACTAAAGGTGTTTAGAAGTTGTCTTTTAGTACTACTGCAAGGAAATTAGAGACTTGGGAGGCTTTTAGTAGAACAAATGACCTTCAGGCCTGTGTATTACATACTCCGTTTTTTATTGAAAATGTAATTTTTTCTGGGACATTAGAAATTATCTTAAAGAAGCTGGCCTTGTTTTCATCAGATCTGTTGTTAGGTTGTTTGCAGTTTCTCCTTTTTTTAATAACTACTTTGCTCCTGTGGACAAGGCCACAAACAAACAAAAACCAGGTAAGATAAAGTCCAGTGGTAACTTTGAGACTTTGCCAACATTTCCAATGCTGCTCAATTGTTTCTCAGGAGATGTGTCCGTGGATTTCTTTCTAAAGTCTCCTGAACTAAAATACAGGTCTGAGGACCCAGCCTAACCTTAGCAACCTGTATGTAATAATAGTGTCACTACATCTGTGTTTGGTCAACCCAGTCTTAGATGAACAAATGAAGTCAGAGATTCAGGAACCTCCTAGAGAATCTCCACCATGGAACACTATGCACCTCCTATGTTATCTGAAAGAGCAGGTTATTGTAGCTAATCCGTAACTTCCAACACTCCTTCCATGGCAGAAACCAAGACATAATTTTCTGTCTCCATCATTGTGTCCTTGGGCAAGAAGCCTTGCTTGCCTTTTGGTGGTGTTCGCAGGGCCTGGTGGCATCAGTGCATGGCTAACCTCTTTTCTGTTATACTGCCCCAGGGCAGCCGTGGCTACAATGTACTAGCCTGCCACTATCAGCGTGTGATGTGAATGGGTGAATGACTGAATGTTGTGTAAAGTGCTTTGGGTCTTCTGACCTGAAAAAGGCACTATACAAACACAGTCCATTTACTATGTATTTCCTAAAATAGCTAGAGAACGCATAAGCAAGTTTAGTGTGATATGCATCACGTATAGGCGGCAGTACTGTGTGTACTTTTAGTTCTTTCCAGGAAAAGCCAGGGCCTGATAGAAAAATTGTCTTTCCCATTACCAATTTAAATAGGGTGGAAATAGTGGTTCAGGTCCTGTTACAAGAACAGGAGATTCTTGTTTGAAATTGGAAACTGTGTCTGAGAACAAATATGTATGACCTGTGGGGTTCTACAAGGGACAGTTATGGGACCCCCTTTTTGTAATCTGTACTTGCTTCTGTTATGCCTGCTAAAAATGAACTCGTCACATATCATCTGCACCACTATGCAAAAAACATTCAGATTTATGTTTCATTGACACTATCTTGATTATTGCTAACTGCAATGTATCTGCATTGTAACGTGCATAAAAGCAGCTGCTAATGAATAAACATTACATAATTACATTAAACATATTATCGTGTGGATGCAAAACAATTTTGTCTCAGTCAAAATCAGACAGGACTGAAATAATTGTCTGTTTCATAAAGAAACAAAGAGAAAGTGTCATTAGCCAGAACCCAAAACACAGACAAAAACAAGTAGATGGTTAATAAAAAGGTTT
>JAVLVB010000066.1:1424725-1436174 GCA_032876305.1 Orestias chungarensis | reverse complement strand
AATGGTTTATTCATCCAGTAATTTGCAGTATTTGCTATCTTTTCTCATTAAAGTTTTGACAAAAGACAAATGAACTAGGTACCTTGGCAGAGCAAATATAATTGAGTTTATTATACACATGTTTGTCCTTACAAAACAATTTGTTTTACATGAAAGGATTTCTTCTGAAGGGTTTACAAGTTTTACAGCATCATCTCAGATACATTAAAATGTTTATTATTCCTGCAGAGGAGAATCTTCTCCAGCAAGTCACACACACGCACACACACACACACACAACACACACACATTTATAAATCAGGAAGTTGTAATTCAATTTCCAAGTTTGTTTGTCTTGCCACCTACATCGTAGACTTAGATGAATGAATAGATTACCAAAAACATCCTACACGATTAAAAAATGAATAACCATCTAACACCTCTCACTCTCAAACATAATAACATTGTTCATCTGTGTAGATAAGCTGGCTGATTAGGAAGGACCTGGATAAATAAACATCAGGTGGGTTTTTCATAATGCACCAGGAAGTGTTTATGTTTATTACTAATAAATAAAATGGTGTGCTCATGGGAAGAGCACACTCATTTCTGAGTACATATAAACTCCAGCATGACTTTTACAGTTTGTATGTCTGTGCACTGAAGCCTGACTGACTGAGATATGTTACAGTGGGCACCAGAGACCCTTTTCTCTCTTTGTAGCCTAACTCCTGTTTCTGCTACTTACAGTTTAATCCAAATGACCTACTTGTAGTTCTGTTAAAACTGCTTAGTTTCACACAGGCAAATGCAACATCATTAAAAGTATGTATATTATATCTAGAATAATTTTCATTTGACAATATAGCCCAGATATAAATAACACAGTAAATGTTTGAGCTTTCAAGATTTCGTTTGAAACACTTGCATTAAGCGTGTTCTACATAAAGTATAAAATATGGATAGTTAAAAATGAAATTAGAAAACAATTTCTATAACTTAATGTCAATTTGCCATGGCTGCATAATAGGATACTCCTAATAATGGGTTTCCTTTGTTAAATATGCTACCGAGTTCTTGGAAATCTGAAAAGTGTTCTTTTTTGCTCCTAAGCCTTTAAACTCCAGATAAAAATAAGTTGAGGGGAAAAAAACAAAACAAACCTTCACATGCATTTAACTCAAAGATACATTTCACCAGCTAGTAAAAAAATTAAAACTAAAGCCCCAACAAGTTAAAATCTATACAAGAAAGTTGCACAATTTGACATTATTGTCAATTCCTGTTGGCAAAGGCAAAATGCCTTTCTGTCTATGACCGTGGCAGGACTTTAGAGCTGCACAAGCAGCCGTTAAAATAGTTTTTATCTGGGCACAGTAAAAAAAGGTTCTATTAATGTTTTTTAAAGATTGTGGGGGCTATGAGACAAAAAGGTCAGGTGATAGGCACCAAACAATTTTTACCTTCACTGATGCAGATGATATTTTTAAGCCACCAACACCTTGTACTTTCCATAAGGGTATCAGATTTGGGATGATAAAATGCTAGGAATAAATTGTATTCATTGGTCTGTAAAAATAATTACGTTGATCCAGTTAACCGACAATAAAAGTAGATCCTTACGAAGTTGATCAATACATAACATGTTGTCCTTATGATTTGGCTTTTTAATTTGTTCTGAAACAAAACAAAACTGATGATTAATTTAAGTTGTTCTTCTGAATAAAACACATCTTGATATGTGGAGATTTTGCAGCACTCCTGTTTAAGGGTCTATGTCCTGTGTTAATGGGAGCTTCACACTGGAGAACTCTGCAGTTCTCAATGCCTGTCTCAAATAGAAATGGACTCCCTAATATAAATCCTTTTCAAGACATTTATGGATGGATAGAATGGGAGAATATATGCCAGTTCCAGACCATGGATGCGCTTTTTGAAAATCCACCTTCAGTACATGAAGCAACATTCTGGAAACACTCATTAGGAATTCATAAAGATAATTTAAAATTCAAATTTTTTATGGTGTGAGACGATCATAAATAAGCCATTAGCTGTTACGTTTATTAGTATAACGACAAAGAGAACCCACCTGAGGTTGGATTGGGACATCTATACATCCCCAGGTTAATTTGATTGATTTTAGTCATTTTGGGCATAGGTTTCATATAAATGAGCATGATATTATGCAGAGACTAAGATTGTAGTTGCCAATGTAAAATGTTGCTGTGGGTTATAGGTATGTATCGCCAACACATCTTTGAACTTCTGAGACAAGAACAAGGGGCTGTGATACCAGGCAAAACAAAAAAAAATATGTAGGGAGCAGTTATTATGAGACCAGGCAAGAAATTGTGCTTCATCAATACTTAAATAAATGAAGAGACTTTGTCATAGGTACATTATTCAGAACAATGTGTGGGTACAGGTATACAAATACACGTTTAAAGTATTTGGAAGAGGACTGTTTGAAGAATTAAGCTTTATCGTCATCCCTGTCTGCAGGCCACACATAACAAGGGGCAAAACTTCTCTCCATCTGTCTATCTATGTCTCTAAGACTCTTTACCTCTTTGTCCTCATCTCTCCAATCTTCTTGTCTTCTGTTGCAATCTTTTCTTCATCAAGTTTGGTGAATTGATTTCTAAAATACAAATATTCCTTCACTTATGCTTTAGGAGCTAAGCAATGGTTCAAATAAGTATTCAGACTTCTGCCTTTGACCTTGACTTCTTCTTTTCCCTTATAGTGTTGAAAACCAGTGAATGACTCATAAACCCCCCAGTCTCAATCATTGTCTTTTTCCCACACAGAGATATAACATATTTTATTGCTCCAGGGTCACGCATCCATTGTATCTGTTGTCAATGCTGCAGTTGTCATTCCTCCTAAACTGTTTCTTCACATCTGTCTTGTTTAATATAGAAAAACATACATCACTGCTGGATCTTGCAGGAAGCATCAAAATCAGCTGTTTAGCTGCTTGGCTGTTCTTTATTTTTTAGATGTTATCAGTGGAACATTTTTGTGGTTGGACATATTCCATTCCATTCTACATGAAAGTAGAACTGATTCATTTTAAAATGTTAATGTACTGCAAACACAAATATATAAGAAACTGAAAGCAAGGCTTTCTCAAGAACTCCTTATAAGTTCTCAAATAAGTTAAAATTTAGAGAGGAAGATGGGTGTGTAATAAGCTTTTTATCTTCAACGCCTTTACTGGATAGGTAGACCAAGCAGTACTTGGATGCATGTGATTGAACAATGTATAGCATAAGAATCATTGTCTTTTTGCAGAGTAATTCCTTTACTATGGTTAGTACAAGTAGACCTACAGGTAGTGGGTCTGCGAGTTAATTTTGATTCTATCTTCAAAGCAAAAAGGGCCAACCCACTCATCTTTTTAAATACCAGCACTTACAAGTACCCTACCTTTACTATGCTGGTGGTGACTAAAAGTGGAGCTCTGTGTGCATTACTCATCTAGCCACATCTTTCTGGTCCATCAAAAGTCACTCTCATTTCATCATTCCATGAAACCTTTTGTTGGCCTGGTCTGGACACTTAAGTTTATATGTCATGTTCAGCGTTAGTCGGGTTTCAACCTTGGCCATGTCTCTGAGGACTGAACATTCTGTTTCTCTAGGTACCCCAGGTAGGTCGCAAGTATAGAATATGACCACACTGGAACATAATAGCTTCCTGGAGCTTTACTCATGATTCCTGCCGAATCCTTGGCCTTTGTTTAAGTATTTTTTTCTCAACATGCTTCCTGTTGAGTATTTGTAACAAAAAAAATGGCGGTTCTGTGATCAAGCCGGTTCTGTGATTTCTCTTAACCTTTCCATTGCATCAAAAAAGAAAGCATTGGATTCAAGGGAGCATGTTAGGGGTATGTTTAGGGTGGGGTCCTAACATGCATACGCAGATGTCGCAGAAAAATTCCAACAATTCAACATTTTCTAAAGCCATTACATCGGCACCTAACTCACATGCTTAAAGAGATAGTAATTGTTCTTTATGTTCTGATTTTAAATATCTTAACAATAAAATACCACAGAGCTATAAAATACAGAATTTCGGTCTAATTTAACTTGAAAAAAGGTGTGTATGTGTTTATTTTCTGGTTGTATTTAAACTGCTGATTTCAACTTTACGTGGTGAAACGATAAATATTTATTTTTTACTGATTAAAAATGTTTCCTTTCCTATGTCAGAAAGAATGTCCAAAGTTATTTGCAGAATAATGAAAAACAAAAACCTAGTTGCCTTTTAAAGTGTGTCACATGTGTCACGTATTTCATTGTTTTCATGCCCATCTGACTTTCTGGCATACCAAATAAAGTCGCAGAATGCCTGGGATTGGCAGGGATCGTTTTTCCATTTTTGACAGCTTTAGCAATATATTTAACAATGTGCTACAGATACTAACCATTTAAATGATCATCAGATAGTTATCTCAACATTTTTTTAAACTTAAAACCAGCTTCGAGTTGAAAGTGAGTTCCACTTAAGAACATGTTCCTTCAGACTTGTTCATGCACAACAAAGCTTATATTTTTGTATACCAAAGCTCTTTGCAGGTCTTTACCCTGACTTCTGATCATTTTTTAGCTAGAAATATTCAAAAGATTGCTAACATAGACTGAAACTTGTTATTATCAAGAATCTTCCTGGCTAGGGGGTGAACACAATGAAAGAGGATGTGACATGCAAGTCCCAGCTGGTACTTCATGTCACGCAGTGGTCTCAGCTTCTTCCTTGACGCACTTGGTGATACCATAAAAGATATCAATTTACTGGATTTTTGGCACTCTCATCCTAACCTAATTGGTGTAACCAAGCTGTTGTCCCTTAATTATGCAGACCTGCTCTAAAAATAGTTTTGTTGTGGGACTACTGACTAGGGTCGTTGTAAATTTTGCTATTTTGAAACTTCTGCAAATTCTTCTGCTCTGAATGGTCTTTCACGTCATATACATGATACGTTTGGTGAAGGTAATAGCCATGGTTTGATATGCATGTATTAAAGTGCAAAACAAAAAATGGTTGATAGTGTTTATACTTGTGTATATTTGTTTAAAATCAATGGCTGAACCCCACCTGTAAATGTCCTTAGTTTTCTTCTTGGTATTTTGGTTAATTTATTTAGTTTTTTAGTAGTGTTACAACAAGGAAGCAGTGTGTTCAAGGTGTTTTTTAATACCTCTACACATGGGATCCATTTAACTGAAATTATGGTAATGATACTAACAGAGGCTTGCCAAGCCATTGCATTATTACCTGGGTTTCCCAAATTGCCTAAAAACCTACTATTCCCAGTGTACAGTATGTAAACTACTGAATTTCAATAAAGCACTAAAGAAATCACTAAAAACATCTCTCAGTGATCTATTTCTATACAGGAAATGTTTTGTCTTTTCTGATTCCAGAAAGTTTTTTTTTTTTTTTTAAAGCACCCAATACCATATATTATGTATTTCCCTCAATCAATACAAACATCAAATTATATACATTTTGTTATATGTTACTTCACAGTCAGAAATGAATAATAAACACTAATCAAAGTGTAGAAGTAAAAGCAGGTCTACAGTTCTGTTTCTGTTTGTTTTATAGGGGAGGATATATTTATACAGATGCAGAACAGATGCAAAACACAAAAAAAGCTTTTTTTCCAATCCTGACAAGTAAATTGCTGCTTCAGCTCTCAATTGGACATTCAATGAAAGTGTTTATGCATTGATGGCCACTAACATAAAGACACTTGAAGTTGCCACAAACACATAGGTAGACAGACTTCCAAGACATAAGTAAATTCTTCAACGTAACCTTGCATGGAGCTATGATTAATTACATTCCTCTTGAATCTTGTAAGCATGTAACAACACCCACATAGACACACAAGCGCACCTTTAAATATGTTTTCACATAATCCCTTCATTGTTTGTCTATATATCTGTCTGACCTGGTATAAACATGAATTTACCAACTCGTCTACATATATCTAATGTCTTATCTAATTTGGCTTCTACCATTTGTTTTGCTTGCTTCTCTTCTTTGAGGCCTCAGTTGTCTTAAAGATGTGAGACACCTAATATTGGTACATTGCCATCATCTGTCTTCAGTGACTTTCTTGTTACCATGGTTTTATTTAATGACACCACAGGGGAAAACAGAGTACAACGAGGGGATCTTTGAAACTCTGGCAAGATGATTGCTGGATATGTGGGGAATCTTTTGAAGCTTCTCTCGTCATTTAAGCAGGTTGCTAATCATTCTAAGACTGATAACATTTTAATGTGGAGGTTTAAAAACTTCGAGGTAAGTTATTGCAGATATTATTTTGTTAGTCAGCACAGAGTGATTCATTGCCTAGTTTACACGTTTAGTGCTTATATTGTGGCCCGAATTAAAGTGTGCTTCTTTTATTATTTAATAGTGACATAACAGCAAAACTAGAGCACATAAGGGTAAAAAAGAATATTGGGGGTGACTGGTAGGTTTGTTATTATCCTAGATGGACTTTCCTATTAGAATAAATTATGATCATGTGCTTTGTCTGAATGTACATACACTCACTGACTACTTCATCAAGAACACCATGCTTGTTTTAAGTGGGACTTGACTTTTGAACTGCCTAAATTGTTCAAGAAGGTTTTGAAGAGATGCTTCTGTTAATTTAGTTTATATCACTGACATTATCTCGTGTTGTAGCATAATCCAACTGGATTAATATCTTGTGAATGTGGACCCAAATGAAATTTAGTGAACTTGTAATGTTTACAAAGCCAGTTTGGTGGTATTTTTGGGTATGGTGCTTTTTTGCTGGACGTAATCATAAGAAAATTTGTGGTCATAAAGGTATGGAACTGGTCCTCACCATTACTCGGATAGTTTCTTGTGTTTAAACAATATTTTACTTCAATTTGAAGTGCATAACTTGTTTATACCTGAATTTCACCCTAATCCAGGGTTCCCACCTGTCCTGGAAAACCTGGAAAATGGGAATGAAATTTCATTTTTAAGTTACATGAACTGCAGCTGTCTGATTGATTTGTTTGTTGTTGCAGACCTGTGGAAACACTGTTGCAGTCATGAATGTGACGAAATATAAATGAACGGATTAGTTTTTTATAGTTATAGAATCACTTATATTTACCCTAAGAAAACAACCAGCTATAACAACAAAAACAGATTAAACAGATAAAAGCATAAACCATAAAAATTTATAGAGCAGTAAACACACTAAAGCAGAATTATGTATGTGAATAAGTAGATATAGGGATAAGGAAAATAATTGATTCATAAAACATTTTCCGACCCTAAAGACAAACTACATTTCCACATAAATTTTTTATAATTTTTTCAAGAAAAAAAGATTTAAAAATGGAAAAGTTTTCTTTAGTTTTTTGCATTTGTATTTGAGAATGAATGGCTTCGAATGGTATTTGTGGTTTCGTTCTCTTTCCCTATAGCCATTTAAAATTAAATTACAATGTAGAAAATTCCCTCGTTAATTCAAAATAACTCCCCTTAATGTAATAACTTATTTGCCATGATCTTATTAAACTGCAGCCAACACAAAGTCTGGACAAACACACGGGTAAAAAATAAATGATCCCAAATCTTTTGCCTCATCAGATTAACAGTTCCAATAATTTTTACTTTTATCTTTTACTTAAATACGACAATTAAAAATCTTGAATTCTAGATATTTATCCCTTGGTGACATAATAAGATCTGTGCTTGTACACTGTGGTCGCCTTAACCCATTTTTTCTTTCTTAGAAACTATGTAAACAGAGCTCTCCGGATTGTTTGCCCCCAAACAATCCCACAATCCTCCGCGTGACCCACTATGGCGACGCCACCCAGTGTATCTGCGAAAGGGCTTATAAGTGAGATGCTCACCCCTTAGCCTAAATGAGGAAAGAGGGCTGTAAAAACTGAAGACTTGCATGTTCATTTCAACAATGTTGTTAGCATAAATGAATGGGATTAAACATTGCTAAATTAATAAATAGAATAAGTATAAAGTGATAACCATACATTTATAATAGGAAGACACGACATAAAAACCAGACTGAAAAAATAGCTTGCAATATTTATGTTTGAGAGTTAGAAATAAATATATTTCATACTACTGTTATTGCTGAATGTTGTTTCTTAGATGACTAGAGTGACCTTATGACCAATACTGGAACAACAACATGCAGTTTAGCATCTAATATGTGAAATAAGCAGTTATAGTAAGTGCCATGTGGTAAACATACTCATACTGTAGTTGCTAAAAAAAGTCCTGGAAAATAATTTCAAGAAAAGATTCGGAATCCTGTAATCATATAAAAAGCAAGACAGATATTTTTGTCAGATAAAGGAAATTTGGTATTGTTTAGTTTGGTAAGCCTATGTAAATTGTCATATACTTGTTATTTAGCTGTCCACATTAAGAGGTGGGCAAAAGCCCATGAAAAGACAGATAGTGTGACACCTCTGCAAACTTAAAGCAAAGTGATGGTATCATACTGTCTGGGTGTTTTAGCTCTAACTTCTTAGTGACACTGGTGCATAACAGAAGTGGATTGAATTATGATATCAGAAACCCAAATTTAGTGATAGTTTGATTAAACCTGCACTTTTTTGGGAGGGAAAGGATTTCAGAATCCCAGTCTCTAGTGTTAAATCCAATAATCTTACCTATAATCCCCTTAACCGATAAATAATTTTCTTAGCCATTAAACCTTCTGATGTTGAGGAAAAGATTAGGATTTGGATCAGGAGCGACCTTTTACATTTCTTTAGATAAATTAAGTACGTCACTCCACACAAACATATATCTGACATATATACGTATAGCATAAAATAGACAGAAAAAAATAGCTAGAAATCCCCTCCTATTAATAACTTTGTGCTGAATCATTGGAATAATGGGTCAGCTGATCAGAACCATATGAGGCAATCAACCCAAAAAGGAAGCATCTGTCAAGATCAGATCAAAGCAAGGGTTTTTGCTGCTCACCCTGAGGTTGAACACTGTTAGTTACAAAATGCAACAGCAGGCTATTCATCTTTATATGTATTCATTTAAATCTTTCCAGCAAAATCCCAAGTAATATGATGGTGTACAGCAAGGATGATAGATCAGTATTTAGTGAGTCACACTAAAACTTATGATAATGAAATTATTTCTTGTGGGTTGTGCAGTTCCTTGAGGCAGGAAAGAGTGAGATATTTGGTTTTCCAGATCAGTTTTATCCTCCTAAAGTGAACTGTGATACACAGCCAAGTGATAAAAACGTAACAATGAGAAAAAGCTTTTAACATATTAGCTGTGTTCAGACACACAACATCAATCACCTGCAGGTCAGTCTCATATTCTCTTGTGTTGCTTTTTACAAGCTCCCACAGTAATGAAGAATGAATAATACTATAAAGCCATCCAGTGTATCTAAGTGAATAGCAGCGCTCCCTTCAGGTAATCGGACTTTGCTGGTTTGATAGAACAAATGTTACGGGCAAACTCTAACCTGCTCCTGCCAAATAGAACACGCTCACACAGTAAGAGCTTCAATTGCCTTTGTCCATCTGATGTGCTTCATTAAGAGCTTTTATTTCCTCCACTCGGCATGATCGCTTTTCAGTAAACAGAATGAAAACTCTTTCCCGCAGGTTTTTTATTCATTTTCCAGTATTTGGGAACTGAAAACATGAAAGACCTGACATAGGATATTAAATTTGACCCGTCACTTTAGCAAAACAAAGGAGTGTTTACAGTGCATACAGCCATGTTTGCTGAAATTGTGATGTGCTTTTTGTTGTTCTTTGACGTCTTGGCTGAGCTTCAGTTGTTTTCCTGCTCTGATCAAAGAATTTCCACTTAAAGAATGAACTCTCTTTCTACTTCACGCACCTCCTGCATGTTTTTCTTGCATTCAAGTGCACTTTTACACAATCACACATTATCACCAACTCAGTGATTGCATACATCTTTAGATTTTTCAGCCTAATTTTATTTACTATTGTTTACCATTTCTCTTCTATTTTATTTTCAGTAAATTGTATCTCCCTTTCGCCTTTTGCAAAAGTATTTTTGGTCAGTGTATTGAAAAATAAATTATACCTAATAAACTTTTTTTCCCCTTTTTTTCAAGTTTGCCAACTTTGATGTTTTTCATTAAGATTTGTCGTGATAAACTAACACAAATCAGTTTGAATTACTGAAGGCTCTTTCTAAAGCTTTTACTATCAAAATGTGAAAAGTTTGGTGTCTCTATCAACGCCTCTTTACTAAATGACCTAATCTCAGTATAATTCTGAAAGCCTCCGAGACTAGACGTTATTATAAAAATAGCATAAGATTGACCTAGGAAAAATACAGATACATTTGTGGAGTTTTGTTATGAAAAGCAAAAAATTTAATTCTAATCTGTATTTTCAATTTATTCCAAATTCAAGTGAATATATTTTTTTCATAGATATCAAATAATACAGTTAAGGTCAGTTTGTTGTTCTAGAAGTCAAGGATTTTTTTTTGGTCATTCCAAGACACATTTATGCTTCATTATCATTAGCACCCGGTGGGACCTGAACAATGGTGACAAGCACTCTGGTGATCACGTAGCAGATAGTGCGGCTCACATTTCACAGTCATAAGCACCATCGCCCCAGAGCAGTTGCTTTTTATTAGTCCACGGTTCTGCACCAACCATCTATTTGCGTACATACAAAGGGCTCCACTCTGTTTTTTTCTTCAACCACTGACTGTGGTCGGTTTGGAAAAGTGGAAGGCTTAGTCCGGCATATTGTTGTTAAGCCAGGTTTCAGTGAGGCAAAGAACAACACAGTTCCTCATCTCTGTAGAGACATTCAGCCTCAGACAAAACAATTTCACTTTTTTATCTAGCGAGCGAACGTTGGCTGGAAAGAGTCTGAATCGGTGGCTTGCTGGCCCTTTGTTAGGCCTTAACTCTGTTTTGCCACTCTGATGTGATCACGAGCCGCTTATTTACAAATTTGGTATTTAAATTTCTTTGTAGTTTGATAACTGAACTCTGCAATTACACTAATTACACAACCAGAGCTACAACCAAATTGTTTTGTTTTAGGAAGTTTCCCGTCAAAGTAATTGGAAAGAATGGTCATAAACTTTAATCCCTTGGTAGGTTGGTTAAAGGCATACATTTTGCACTCCACACTAGTCAGATCTTCAATCCAAAATAATTGAAAATCTACCACATCACATTCATACACTGCTGGTTGGTCAGTCATGTTAATTCTCAAAATACAAAGGTTTGTGGTTGTTACATGGAAAATCTGGACAAGTTCAAAAAGAATAAATACATGTAAAGTTCAAATGTCTTCTTTTACAATGCTTGGCATGCAATTTGGGCTTGTTTCACACACATTTCCCCATCGAGCATTCCCTTAATCCCTTAAAGGTGAGTGTGTGTGTGTGTGTGTGTGTGTGTGTG
>JAVLVB010000066.1:1406058-1422727 GCA_032876305.1 Orestias chungarensis | reverse complement strand
ATATATATATATATATATATATATATATATATATATATATATATATATATATATATATATATATATATATATATATATATATATATATATATATATATATATATAAATATATATACACACACTATTATATCAGAAAAGGTAACTCGAATTTAACTCTCAGACTTCAGTCCAACTCAAGTACCCCCCAACAACTTCACACTTCATTCTCAAGTTAAACTTCTGGGGACTGTGGTTTTTGACTCAAGTCTTGTCAATGATCATTGGTTCACGCAGTGAAAGCGAGAAGCATTGCAAGCTAAAGATTGTCGATTTGACAGTTGATAAACTGCAGGTTATGCTTACTGGGAAATTATGTGCTTACAAGTGAGTGGTCTATATGGGAAACAAGGGCATACCAATCTGTTCTTCCTTGCTGTAGCTTCACAATGTGGAAAATGAAAGTTTTATTGGATAACTTTGGGTTGTTTCAGAACAAAATAAAAGCAACTTGCCTCTGCCTTTCTCTTGTTGCAAAGCTAGTATATGATAGCAATGACAATTTTGACGGAAAATTCACCAAGTCAGGTTGTTTATGTAGAGCAGCAACTCAACAGAGCAGTCAGTTCAACTTTTTGAAGTAACAGTGCATGTCAAACATTAAGAAATATTTTTGGAAAACACTTGATTCCCGTTTTTCTTTTTCCTCAGACCTGCTTTAAACAGAAAAAAAAACATTTTAGAAACTACATTTAAAAAAAACCCATCTCTCCTTTAAATAATTTGATAAGAATATTTTCACCGCAACTTTGACTTAACTATCTGGTGCTATTTTTTTTCTTCTAATTATTAGTCTTAACTTATTGATGGTGATCCCAATGCTTAAAATGGCAACTAAAACTCTCGCTTTACCCATTTTCACAAACAAAATATGGATTTTGGGAATCTTAGATGCTGTGAGGCAAAAGCTAAGCCTAGGTGCAAATGGTTAGCCAGTTGAGATATTCTGACATTTTCAAAATTTTATATATGTACTCTTTTGATCTTTCACATTTGCTTTGTATATGACTCTCCAAAAGGCTACTGGATAATCAATTACAAAGTAGATGAAACCCAGACCTGTGTTTTACAGCCAAGCCTATCAACACGCCAGGACAAAAATTCAAGCATAACTTATCTTTTTACTTCGAGTCTCAAGCATAGATAATGGCTGTTAAGTTTAAAGATTAACCTTTACATGATTCCAATTGGTCTTATAATATAATTGCCATTTTAATATTGAAAAAACAAATGCCATGAAATAAAGTAGTGAGTAGACAAGTGTTGGACGCGTCTTGTGTATACAAAAATCTATAGTCAATTCAGTGATGATAAGTTTGATGATACATATAACACAATGCTATCAAATTTAGCTAAACATAGAATCTCTGAACCGAAATTTAAATGTAGGAAATCAAAAACTAATTGCATATATTTAATGGAAACAATGTTTTTCCTGTCTAAGGGACAAACATAGGGAAACACAGAAAGACAGTTTTAAGGTTATTATCTATACTATAAAATTACGGGAGCAATACTCTGCTAATGGATCCATTTAGAAAGCTGTTAAAGCTAAAAAGAAATTCTATCCCTTGTGTAACTTATATAAGAGGAAAAATCTAAGTGAGAATAATGTTAAAGGCGGTGGGGTGCAGTACAACATGGCACAACACATAAAAACGACCCTGTTTTTATTAATTAATATTGTAACGTTACTGCCTCACAAAGAACCAATACCTATAAATTAAGATTCAGCAGAAAAAACAATATGCATTAATCTTTGATTAGACCATTAAGAATACCGCACATGGGATTTGCTTGGAGTTACCTTCATAGACAAACATTTGGTAGAAAACAACGATCTTCAGCTTATAAGGTCACCTGCAGGTTTTTTATCTATCTTTTAAATTTTTCCAGATTCCTTTTAAGGTCCAATTTAGGGGCTAAGGTGAGTTGGAATTGCATGTTTCTACTGAAAGCGTTTGCAGATTTTCTTTGACCATGTGCTGTCAAATCCTTATGGTGGTAGTGTGTTTGTAATGGTAAACCGCCATTGATGTTGGAGGTTAGCAGAACATCGTAGCTCCAGGTAAGAAGTGTTTCACTTCATTGAAATCTGTGACTGCCGATTGGTCAGTTGCTGACAAACCTACTGGGTTGGTTGACAGTTGGGGTTATGTCAGCTGTAGAGTAGTTGTAGAAAGTAGCAGATTGAGGAAAGGGCTTTGTATGTCCACCTGCATCTTAATCTTATTACAGCTTAACTACAGATAGCTCAGGGTATTCTAATCCAATACAAGTATAGCTGATTTAATTTAATAAGCCCTATAACTAGGATTTATTTCGGTCCTATTCCTTTTAGAACCATAGGAATCACCATTAAACCTGGCTTTTGAAAGCATAGAGTGCCATAGGAACATGTGGAAACTTAAATGTAGAATATTATTGATTTATGATGAAGCTTGGTTTTGATTATATTATTCTGGGTTTTACATGTCAGATGCAATTTAAACCCTATTTTGAATATAATAGGGAGCTCATGCTTATGCTGAAATCATTCTGCAACATTTTAAATAAACTGAACACTGTAATGAATTTGTTGGAGAAGGTAGTAATAAATAATTAAAATACTTCAGCATAACATGTCTCCCCTTTCACTATGCCATCAAATAGATGAGAATTCATAAGCTCCAGTACAGTTTATTATGTCAGAATCATCCCAATGATGAAGATATGTTTATCTTTTTTGGCATATTGAGAGAAAGAAATGTATCTAGAATTCACAGATCTGTGAGGTGTATTATTCAGTTTCAAAGTGTAAACTTACCAAGCTTCACACATTAGCCCTTAGCACTCCCATAAGAGTTCAAAATAAGATCAGAGCCCTCATATCTGGTGCCCTTTTAGTTAGAGGAATCACTAGAGGCTGCTTTCTAAATGCGATCACAAACTCTGCTCTGAGAGACTCACTACCACTGCCCTCCTACTATGTTTTTTTTCCCTTTATTGTGACAGGTCAAGCTATTTGCTGTGGTAAAGTTTAGAAAGTATTAACAGGTTAATTTTTTGTTATACCTTCAAAGTTTCTCTTTAATTTCAAAACCTACCAATGTCCTTCCTTGCATTTGCCTGTAGCAAGGCATGTTAATTAAAGTGACTACACACTATTCATCTCTGGACGTTATTGACTGTAGACAGAGCAGCTTGAAGGAAAGAGTCTGAGGCCTTTGACTGCAGTACTTGTCAGAGAACAGTTAGTAATTACGACTATAGATTTCCCTTAGGTAGATGTAAAACTTTGAATGAGCCCAATTCAATTTGTGTCTGTTGGGCACAACTTCCTACTTTATTTACTTTCTTTAGGTCTTTTAACTATGCCATTCCTTCCTTCGTTATGTTTCCTTCCTCAGTTCTTTATCCTGCTTTATTCTTTTCAACATGTAGTAAGTTTCTGTTTTTTTTTTTGTGGATTCTTCCTCTCTCCCCTACTCTCTTCTTTGCTGACTGTAATGTATCAGGTACTTTTGGGAAGAACGTGTCTGGAATGTGTTTGGTGTTTCCTTGAGACGACAGAATGACAATGGCAATGTAAGTCAGTGGAGTAACATTTGGTTGATAGCTTCCAGTCATTTTATCCTTGGAAAACACAGTTTTCTTGTCTTTAGGGGATCCATGACAGTAACAATAAGTAAAATTGCAGATGAGAGCACAGTTGATGTTAAAGTCCTAGGACAGTCAAAATGCTACTGCTGTAACAATCAGCTGTGGGTTTGGATTATTACACTCTGCTTTATCTTAACAGTGTAATATAAATTGTGAATCACTGGAACTGATGCACATTCACTTTGAGTCACTCTCAGTCCATGGACTTGCATGCACACCCACATGTCCCATTCTCTTCACACATTTTCCCACAGGCTCCCCTCCTCACACATAAAAGCACACTCAGTCACATGCTCCAGAGAATGATAGGATGATAGTACAGATGGCAGTATTCTTCTCCGTATGGGTAGGTAATACCATCAGAGCAGTCATGTGGGATGAGAGAAGAGTAAAGATTAGATCTACTGTGTGAGAAAGAAGTCGTCCCTCCAAGAGTAGCAACTGGACCCAACCATGTTTCTAGTATTTCTCCCTTAGACAAACTTATAACGTTCAGTTATCTACCAATTGATCCATCCATCCATTGTTTATATCTACTTTTCCTTGAAGGGGTCAGGTGCCTATCACCAGACATCCGTCTCAGGGCAACAGAGATACCCTGGATATACAACCCTTCATGCACAAACTATTACCCTAACACTTATATATTTGGATGGCTTGAAGAAGCTGGAGTAACCTAAAAGAACCAATGCATGAATTGGAACTAAAGACAGAAAAACTCCAGGATTCAAACCCAAAACCGCCAGAACCTTCTTTTAGGGCAACAGTAAGACGGCCACAAACTCCCCATAGTCCACATTCGATTAAATCATCAGACTGAGATAAGATTCCTCGTCAGGAAGCTTTCTGGTATGTGCTGAGTCATAGAAATACAGTCCAGACGAGACCCACAACTAGCAGGAAGCAATAAAATAAATAAAAAAACAACCTTAATAGAGTTACAATACTTTGTGTGCAAAGCTTTGGTTTCTTGATTATTTGGATTTTCTGTAAAATCTCTGCAAACTTTTATTTATTTATTTATTTTACCTTCATTCCCTTTCTTAAAGCCATTTTATTTTTCTTCAGATATCCTTGAGTAAGACCCATCAGAACAGATAAGCTATGTGCTCCATCTCTGCTACAGGACCATATTCAGGCCAGATCAAATGTTGAGCTCAGATTCCTTTTTCAACAGAGTTGAGAATTGGAACACGATAACTGTATGTCAAGAAATCTTTACTTGGCTGTACCACGAGTAAAAAGACCTTACAGAAAGACCATACTGTAATTAGTAAATATGCTGATTGATTGTGTGTAATATATTTATTTATATAACTTCAATAGCTTAAATGTGGGCATCAAATTTGCTACACTACATATTTCTCAAGATTACTAACATGAAAGCAACATGAAAGTAACAAGAGAGTTATGGTTTATACATTCTTTTTATAGAACGAATCTATATTTTATGAACTCTGTGTTTAAAGCTCTCAGGACTTTTTGTTATCTACCTACAACATGTACAACATGCAACAGCTATATAAATAGAGATTATTACAACGTCAGTAAAATAATGCTTATTTAGATACATTGCAGTGAATTATAAAAAAAATTTGGTTTTACTAGTTTGATAAGTTGTGTTCATCCTTTTGGTGGGTATAATGATCTGTTTGTTTGTCATTATGTGCGTGCCAGCAGCCTGCCCCAAAGACAAAGAAACTGAGTCACACAGTTGTCAAACACGGCTCCCACAAACCTTCTTGAGGAGATAAGACTGTGACTGTGTGTCTGTTTGATGAAGCATGTGTGACTTTCTGTAAAAGCCCAGTGGTGTATTTAAGCAACTTTGTTTCTGCTACAGGACAGTCTGACATAGCTAGAGTCACAAATAGAGTCACAAATATACAAAGCATTAAATAAAGTCATCTTTTTATATTTAACAAAAATTGTGTCATTAATACCCATAATATTGCTGCTGTAAAAGTACATGTTGGAATCCAATTGTCTTTAATTTTTGTCAGCCTGTTTCATTTAAAAAGTGAAGCATTATGTCATAGGTTGTTTACTTTTATATGTTTATTATTTATGTGCAAATACTCAGCATGTTACCAATATTTGCAGAGGGCTTGGAATTAATCCTGCATTTAAATTAGATGTTTAGATTGTGAAGATGAAAAATGATGAGTTCCTCTTTTTGCAATAAAAAGGATGCCAAATATTTAAGGACACAAGTCTGTAAAAGATTAGAATCTGATTATTTTCACCTAAATTAAAATATTTAGACAATTTCAAGCCAATTTGTTGTCAAATTTGTTGAGAAATAAAAAACGGGCTTCTATGCACTAAATATAATCGTGATGGTCACATGGAGGAAGTAAGACACAACATGTCTTGTGGCCTTGGCTGTATAAGAGAAGAAATGCATTATTTATGCATTTGGGGTATCCGTAGAAACAGAAACAGTGGGGTTATGAAATGTATTGGACTGAAGTACTCTCAAAGGTTAATCTGTTACGTTAAGATGAAACGCATGATCCTTATAAAAAATAATGAATAATTAGGATGAAATATACCCATAAGGTCTTAGGTTAGATGCCCATCAGATCTCATTAAAGACTTTCATTCTCATAAACTGACTTTTACATTCCCAATTATCCGGCTTGCCGCATGTTCAGTGATTGTAGGAGGAGTCCATTTTATAAGTAGACCGGATGTTGACATCCGTTTTATTAATGGACTGAGCTAGGCCAACTATACCGGAATTCCCAAAAGGGTAAGCCCACCTGGTGACATCACAGTCACAACCATGCATAAGTAACGAATTTCTCCTTCCATCTTTGTTCTTTCCATGGGTCTTTCTCCCTGAGCAACAACTTAACCCTCTGGAGTCCTGGGTATAGTTGGCTTTTTTTGACTACTTTTGATTTTATCTTTATATTTCCCTTTATATTTCACTGGTATAATTTTTTTTCAGCACAAACTTTCCTTTGTGGATTTACAGTTATCTTTCTATTTTGACATACTATAGTAACAAAGTGAACCTAAGATCACACAGAAAAAACATAAAAATCAGAGAAGAAAAAAGTCATATATTTTACTGTGAAAACCACAAATATGTTTAACAAACCACTTTCACATAGAACACAAATTTAAATTGCAAATTTCGAAACCAACATACAATCTTTCACTGAACAAAGTAATTTATTACCTTTTTTGCATTAAATGCAGGCATTACCCCAGGCGTTTTATTTACAGAGATTTACAAAACAATGTAATGTCTCAAAAATATGTTTAAGAAACAAATTTTATAACTTAGGATGCAAATACAAATTGTAAATTTCAAAACCTATGTACACTGTAATTACGCAACAAAGTAATTTAACACTATCTACTTAAAATGCAGGCAATGCCTCAGAGTTTATGCTTGGCTCTGCTGCCTGAGTCAGTGGTGATAGCGACTGGTGGGAGTGCCCCGCCGTTTGGTCAGATCTTGTTTGAGGCTACTCTCTCTTCTCCTCCAATGAAAATGATGGACCGTCCCCTTGTTGTCAAAGTCAACGCTCTCTGACTCTTTGCGCTCCGCCCCATCTTCCTCCGCCTCCCGCTGGAAGAAGAGCTGATTGTTTTATCCCACAAAACCAACCAAACTCTAACACAAGACACTAAACTAGACAACTACACACTAACTAAACACCAAAATACACTAAATATCACAAATCACTGAAATTTCCAAGCTTATTATCGCTATATCTATCTCTCTCTGTCGCCGCCGTCAATCGCAAAAATTTCCCTTTTCCCGTAGCAACCAAATGCCGTGGTTTGCGATTATTATTTTTGATTGATTAACTTGGTGCATCTTTTAACCAATAGGACAGTTTAAATGTGCTGCTCCGACACATCTGATTGGCTTGCATCAACGTAAAAGAACCTTCCTCTAGTCAAAATTTGTCCACACACACACATTATTTTCCACCCAGCCTAGTGCAAACTTTGCAGGAGCTTTGAAGCCAATGCTAGCAGAAGGCCGAGGCCTGCTATTGTCTAGCTTCACAGCTATTTTAGCCTTTTGTTAGAAACCCAGGACGCTCTCTGGACCTCCTGGAGTTTTATGATTTCAGATCTTCCCACCACCAGCATCCATCAGACGCACTTACAGTACAGAATATCGTCCCTTAGCGTTGTCTCACCAAGCTACCACAGGAGCATACGCTCAATTACTGGTTCTGCTTAATATTTTTATTCTTATTTTATTCTTTTCCTTTTCATTTATTTTAAAGTCCATTAATTTTATGTTCCACTATTGTTTCTTTTTAGTTGATAGTTTAGTAATTTGGTGTTCAATTATTCATTAGTTGTTAGTTAAACAGTTTGCTGACTGGATGTTTTGGCTCTAAGTTCATTGATTTGGATAAATAAAACTGGATAATTTAACAAGCAGAGTTTGTATTTGTTCCAGTATATAAATCAGTGTCTACCACTTATATTACGATCATACTCCTTCATGAGAGACTGAACATGTTTGGCTAATTGTTTCCTGATTATCAGGTTGTGCCCCATTAATTAAGTATAAAGACTCATTATTAATAATTATATTAATACAAGTATTATTGATAATTATTAATACCTTTTATATAACCAAAGACCTGTATTAGGAACCCCTTTAATTGGCTCCTTAACACGAGGAAACCCAAAATATGTTTAAGGCATACACAACATATTGATTCCACATCTAAAGAAACCTCAACCTTATAGTTATTTTCTAGTTCAGTAATTTTAGTCGTGAATTCTATGCGGCCTTTAACTAAAACTGCTCCAAGACAAATATTCTTTACTTAATCCGCAAAACTATAAAACTATTTTACAGTAAAATTTCTTAGAAATGATCAAGTAAGGAGGACTGTAATTTAACACAGTCTGTTTTATCTCTTATTTAACAGAATTTATTTATTTTTTCTTTTTACAAAGATTCTTCCTTTTGAGCATTTTTAAGGGTTTCTTAAAAACACAAATAATAGATTCTGTTATTATCCACATACCAGCGTTTAGCACAGCTAAAGCAACAAATGTGAAATCACACATGATCACAAATAATTTCTCGAGAGAAGTTCTGGGAGACTTTAATGAGGATTTCAGAAAACAATGAAAAAACATTTTGGAAAACAGTGAAAGGATAATGTTTTATAGCCTGTTTTTCATACATTGTGTAATCTACGAGTTGTACTAATGTGCATCATCACGACGCAACTACTTGTGTAGCTGTGGTTGATTTATTAACATGGTGCATCTTTCCACCTCACACACACACATTTGCAATAATGTGGCAATGAGAAATCTATCCTTATTATAAAGATGTTATTTTGTTTGTTTGTTTGTAACTAGAGATAATTATTGTAAATATTGTACCCAATCCTTGGTAATTGCATTTTTGTCACCTTGTTTTAGAAAATGTAATGCTCTTTATATTTGGCTATATTTATCTTCTTTTGGAAAATCACACTTAACTGAACCAGTTAGCCTTTTGATACTTGTCCCAGTGGTTTCTATGTATTTTTTGACAAATTGAAATATATCAAATTGCATTCTTAGTCAATCCCTTCTGGTTTGTATTAAAAGCAAGAGCCATTAGCGAATAACAACCTCTATAGAGGACTGTGGGGACTAAAATTAAAGACTTACCGGCTCCATTTCCTGGGAACCCCTGAAGTAGAAACAATTAAGTGCAATCTATATCATATCATAATTTTTAGGGGGGAATATAAAAAAAGACGTAGCTTTAGAGAGTTTAATCTTTATGCAGAGATTAAACTGGTTTTGCTTTGTTCATTTCCTAAAGTTACACCTCATTTTACTGCCTTCTACAAAACCTTTGTCATTGCAACTGTAAGCCCTTACTGACAGTAATTTATCTGAGCAACATTGCATTAATTATTTGTAAATTCAGATTTTTATAGGTGAACTGCCTAAGGGGAAGAGAGAAGTTGTGAGTACACAGAGATACTTGTCTTAAAGAATAGAAGACATAAAGTCTGGCCACAACAATGGGCACAAAGAACGAGGACAGAAAAAACAACAACATTTATTTTCCTAATACAAACACTAACTCTCTTTATTCCTTTCTTTCCCATTTAACTTGTTTCATTCCGTCTGTGGAAAATCGACTTTTATACCTGCACTTTGCTTTTGTTTTTATATTGGAGAAAACTGACCACTCTGCAGAGATTAGAAAGATGTGATTTAGTTTGTCCAAAGGACTTCCTTAACTACAACACGATCATTTAGCAGCCCTCCACTTGTGACCACAAGATTAAAAACCCCTTTTTGATGTGGATTTTATATGTACAGATTTTTTTGGAACATTTTTAAACATTTCTGACACGAACAATGGAAAATTTTATCAAAGTTTTTTGTTACAAACTAAACTACAATTAATAAGAAATTTATTAAATTTAAGATATAATTGAGGTATAAATTCATTCTTTTCACTGGATTCTAAAATCAAATCAAAACAATCAAAACTGGTGCGAATTCACATAAAATTTCATAGAAAGGGAATCACATTCATATCCAGAAAGAGTTAATGACATTAAAATAGTAAAATCCATCATATTGCCAGATTTAGATTCAATGTTATACCTTCTAATCTGTTTCTATGTATGTACAATGCAGCCAAATTCCAAACTGGGGGTTTTAAAACCAGTGGTGAAAAAGTGGTCTTTCACAATAAAGACCATCTGATTTCAACAAGTCATCAACTGTTCAAAAATCGTTAATACCCAGCATTTGTATTGTGAAAGTGAAGAGAAAAAAACGCTTGTTTAAGAGGATGAAACCTTCTGCTTGGAAAGAGGGTCCATCTGCCACTACCAACCATTTTTTTTTAGAGCACAGGCCAGAAACACAAAATTACTGAGTGTACTTTAACAGCTAAAGAAAAGCTAAGCACACTAACTTAATCAGTTTGCTTTGAACAACAACACTGCTAAACAAAAAGGTGCTCTGCCAAAACTTTTATCTGTTAGACATGAATTGAGAGTGCAGCAAGCTGTCTTTTCCTACATTTTAACTTAAATTGTTTGAAAGGGCAAAACCCTGAAAGGTATCAAGTAAGGATCGCTTGCACAGAAGAGCGTACTGTCAGACCTTTGAGGCAGCATGAAAGGTAGTCAGAGAGCATGACAGCCTTGGATGTTTTAGTTGAAGTTGAGAACATGGGGCAGCCTACATGTGCCCAACTGATGTTAAAAAGACCCAATGCTGCCATGCAGCTATAGCATGGTACTTCTGTGGTCTGCAACTTACCAAAGAGAAACCTCACTTGCCTACTGTTAAGGGTTTAGATTATAAATAGGCACGCATACAGTTTATACCTCCGGGAACTAAGTACAATTTATACATTCCTTGTTTCTGTTAGTTGTTGTTTCGTTCCAGCATTTCTGTGCAGGGAAAATTAATTTGCTTGAAACAATTTGATATGAATCAATTACATTTTTAGCACCATGCTTTCATATTGCGTGCATGTCAGTGACAAATACTTGTAGATAATAAACATTGTAAGATTTTCTATGGTAAAAAAGCCTTTTTATGTACTCAGCAGCAGGTTAAAGACTGCAAAGTCAAATAGGAAGTGGCGATCAAAGTGTATTTGGAGGCATATAATTTGTATAAATAAAACAAAATGTGCTCTTGGACTCCTAATTAAATGGCTGCCTTTGGACATTTAAATGCAGAGGCAATGTACTTGGAGCTTTTCTCTGCAACTCTTTTTTTGTTTTGTAGCTGTCTGCAGCACTTACAAGATGCTTGGGCTAAGTGCTAGCCATGATTCCCACAGTTGCCATGAGACAATATGAAACGACTCAAAGTGTTATGCTCTTTGGGTAAAATTGTTTTTAAGTTTAATCACCCTGGCAAAATGAGTTAAACTAAGCTCAGCTCTAAGCACTTTAAGAAGCAAGATTTTGTCATGCAAACAGAGACGTGGAAAGGCTGGTTGTGAATCCCTCAGCACACAGCGGGCTTTTAACGCTCGTCAGAGCTAAGCATCACATACTCGTTCACAGAGAGAAAATATTGTTCACAAAAAGGTTTTATTTAGCTGACATGACAGACGGTTATGACACTGATGGATTGCCTAGTTTTTTTACCCTTTAAGGCAAACAGCAAAACAAAAGCAAAGCTGTGTTTGTTTTGAGTGTACAGCATGTAATCATAACGTTGTATTGAGCCCTCAATGAACTGATGAGTTCCTAAATATTTCCTACACTAATTCATTAGTGCAGGAAATATGTACAGAGAATCAACAGCTGTGATTTGAGGGTTTTTTTTTAAATCTGAACCAAAGACACAAATGTTGAGATGTTTATTTTTTTCCTTTTGTTTAACATGGAAAATGAAATCATTGTAACTCCTATTGTTCAGTATGGGGACTGCAAACAGAGTTGCATTGTATGATATGAGCCATATTATGCACACAGGCAATTTTATTTTCATGATCCAATCTATACAACAGTATAAGTTTTGTTTATTATTATTTACTATATCTATTTCATTAAGTGTTTGCATGTAACTCATTTTTGTTTCTGGCTCCTGGTTGAAGAGGAAGCCAGATAAATTTATATTCTTTGTAATTAATGACAGTTTTGCTTTTCAGTTCCGAGAGAGAACATTATGCACATTTGCAGTTTCAGATCACACTGTAACACCTGATTCGTATGGTGTTATCACCATACGTATCTGGTGTTACAGGTGGTTTGAAAATGATTCTGTTAATTCCCCTTATATACAGGCTTATCTGTGTAGGGTCTGAAGAGGTGGTTACCTTAATTTGCCCTTAGATCTGAGTCTCTGTTGCCTTCATGAAACTGGCAACTTCTCCAGGGTGTACCCAGCCTTTCATCCAATAACCTCTGGGGATGGGCAACAACCTCCTATGATCCTGCACAGACAAGTGAGTATAGAAAATTCGAAGGTCTACTGGATAGGATGATATTAATATTTTATTTGTGTACTTTATTGTCTGTCTTGATTTACAAAATCTATTTTATACAAGGATACCTGACCAAGACCAAGCAGCCACAAATGCATGTATAAAAATTATACACAAACACAAGAATAATACACAAGGAATACATCAAAAATGAAATGTGATTTATTCTTTAAAAAATGTAATTCTTTCTTTATTAATTTTTTTATGATGTTCTTTAAATTATTAATGATTGTGTACTGTAGGGTTTGGGTTAGTTTGATTGCTTTGAGTAAATACTTCTGTAATAATGAAGTAAGAGTACTTTTTATATGAATGTGATAGGACCTTATAGTATTAATAAAAGATAGTTTGATTGGCAAATTTGCATTTTAGCTTTAAGCTTAAACATAAAGTATAAGCATTGTGGGGGAAATTTACTGTCAAATTTAGTATTACTTCAAGCTAAGCAACATGGATGCACAGAGATAAATACTGTAGATGCATACTAAGCCTTAACAATACGATCTCCATATCCCAAACTCTGGAAAACACAGAAAAGTTAAACAGATGCAAAGCAGAAGGAGATGGATGAGCTGAGGGAAGAGGAACAGAGACATGAGGGGTGAAACGCCTGGTGGGATGCCATTTCCTCTGTTACATTACTACTCAGTTTATCTTCTGGGCACCATCTGTCATAATGGACCCTGCAAGCTGGAAGGGCATACACCTGTAAGCGTCTGTGTGTATATCCGACTGTGTGTGCCAGATATACACTTGCACAAATACCAGGGTATTTTTCATTACTTTTCAGGGATGTTCCATAAATTATGATTACTAGAATAATACTTATTCGTGAGTTTATACAGTTGAATTTAATATGTAACAGTTTCACTGAAACTGTGGGTGACAGCTCTCTACCAATCAGAGACACTGATCTTAATTGGTTGTACTGTTTTGCCTCCTTACTGTGTAGTCATCGGTGGTCAGTGCCTTCATTTCGAATTTCACATAAATTTTTAAATATGCACTCCTCTCACAGTTTCCGAAGTAAACATTGTATAGACAACTTTTGTGATCATTTCTGATGTACACTAACTAAAACAATGACCCTGATTTTATTTGAAGGTGCAGTACTTTAAAAAATTGTTACTTTGGATAAAATGAAAGAAAATGCATCAATTTGTCACATCTAATTTTTTTGTTTTTTCCTAAATTTAAAACAATTGTTTCAACAAAGGAAATAGTGTAGTAATGTTAATAAAAAAATATTAAAACCAATGAAAGTTTTCCATTTTAATTAACTAAATTCTTAGCTTATATTTTCACTCTGGTTTAAACCAAAATCTTTTAGAACTACGAAGTAATATTTCATATGAATACAATCTATTTTTTCACTTTCAGACAAAACTAATGAAATTGCATCAACTTGTCACAAGTAATCAAATCACTTACATCTAAATTAAAATGATGAAAAGACACAGTTAACCTTCGCAAATTTCTTTTATTACATTTTTCACATCACAGTAACATCAAACGGTTTTGAGGTGAGCTGTGTAAAAATTACATACAAAATTGTTCAACAGCTAAACAAATAGCTCCAACAAGAACAGACATGACAGCTGGTGGCAGAAGTCTATTCTCCTTAATAAAATAAGTGCCATTTTAAATTCCAACAAACGGTAATATACATATATTTTAAAACAAGTAACATGACCACAAACTATGGCCCTGGCAAACGTGAACAATGTTTTCTCTTGAAACAGAAACAAGCAATCATCTTTGATGAATACCAAGGCTCATAACTATCAATTTGACAACTTTGTGTTTTAGTTCATACATTTTCACTCCTTCAGCTTAGCGCTGAATTTCTGAGTCCTTCTTGTCATTTGTCTACTTTCAATATCCATGAGTAGTTTTTGAAAGGTCTCCTAGGTATTTTTAAGTTCCACTGGATAACTCAGGTTGCGTGCATAAGTCACGCCAAGTAGCAGGGCACAAGGCAATGTAATGGAGGACAAGTCAATAAGTACCTCAACACCATGGATGAAAAGGTCAATGTCCTTCTGAGGGGAAAGAGCGTCACTATCCCGGAGGACAAAAATTACCATGGCGGCATGTTTGAGTTCTGCATCCGCCAATCTGAAATCAGACACCTTAGTTTAGATAATTGTCCTCAGGGACGGGGGGATTATTAATTGAACAATGATTAAATTATTGACACACCGACAATAAATCATGCAAGTAGTACAAAATATGTGCAATCCTCCAATCACATTCTAATTTTGAATATAAAAGGGAGATAGTGAAAGAGAGAGAAAAACAGTTGGATGACAATCCAATTGATCAATGATCACAATTCTTTGATACGGCGATACATCACAATAGGTCATGTACCAATTCAGCATCGATTAATAAGCCTTGATGCTTTGCTGTAGAAAACGCAAGCTTAATAAGGGAAACCAAAAATGTGTGATCTGCACGCCACGACAGTTTAGTGAGTGGGACAACAGGAAACACCTGCATTTGCCAAGAAGTGGCTGCCACAATGCAGGCCATCAATTTTATCTACCTCGGCAAACGTCTTTTTTGCTTTGTTAAGAGTGACTGACCGGCATATCCACCAGATCATGTCCGTTTTTTTGTTTTGTTTGTTTTTTTCCAATATTTAGCCAAATATATTTGGTGCATCACTAATTAAACTAAATGTTCTTGAAGTTCATATCTCAAATAACATGCTGATAATAATGACAAAAAGTTTCCACTGAGGTTTCAGCTGTTAGCGTTTCCGCGGTGTGAGTGGAGAGAAAAGCTAGGAGGGTAAAAGGTGGAACAAAGAGAAATATTAGATTGCCCAGTGACTACAGGTGTCCATGGTTAAAGGGAAAATATACTGAGGAAGTGAGAGAGCAGGGTGAACTGGAAAACACAAGAAGGAACAATGAAAAAAAACAGTAACATTTAAGAAGGCTTGACCAAATAGGAAATAACATAAAGGAAAACAATAACTTAATCACAACAAAGTAAAATAAACAACAGCAAATTAAACAGTGACCAAAACAACAGGGACCATGACAACATGCAATTCAATTGAAGGGGTGTTGAATCATTTTACGTTTTAAAACTAAGAGACACTTTGTATGTCAAAGACCATGTTTATGGTAATAAGCTTGTTGATTTAGTGAATTTATCTATCAAAGAAACACTGCTGAGAAGATAAAGTCTGAGGTTGTTTTCAAGTAGGTAGGATAGAAGAATGCACATGCAGTTAGTCAAAGCAAAAGCTTAACCTATAGCTTGTTTAAGAGAAAGAGAGAGGGTTAAACAATAAAAAAACATGTCTAAGTATATAATCAGTACAAGGTTGTTATTTCAAATTCTATAATTACCCAGCTATGTTCATTTTCTAAAAAGACACCAGAATGAGCTGCAGAGGATTACCAATGCAGTCTGATAGCTATATACACTTATATATTCATAAGCAATCGGCTAGATGCATAACCCAATGAAACTGTTTTTTTGACCTAGATAACACTCTGTGTATTTGTTAAGCAGAACACTTATCATGTTCTGCCAGGTACTCTTAAGGAGTGATCACACTGAGGCATTTTGACAACACAGCTTTCCACTTTAAAACCACCTATCAGTCGAACCATGTCCTGCGAAATGAATTTTTGCACCTGGGGTTGTTGTATCAGTGTAAAATTAAGAAGTTGGGAATATTTGCGGGGTTTAGCGCAACCACAAAACTTCAAGGCATACAAGAACGGGGCATTAAAACAAGATGCTTCATGAGCATCACAGCAAAAGAAAGCAGCTCGGTCCAAGGTCCTCCTCCCCTTTTCTTATCCTCTTGTCTGACCGCTGTAATGAATGGTTTTGATATCGTGTGTGTGCGTGTGTGTGTGTGTATGTGTGTTTGTGTTTGTGTTTGTGTGTGTGTGTGTGTGTGTGTGTGTGTGTGTGTGTGTGTGTGTGTGTGTGTGTGTGTGTGTGTGTGTGTGTGTGTGTGTGTGTGTGTGTGTGTGTGTGTGTGTGTGGGTTTGG
>JAVLVB010000066.1:1389860-1405958 GCA_032876305.1 Orestias chungarensis | reverse complement strand
TGTGCGTGTGTGTGTGTGTGTGTGTGTGTGTGTGTATGTGTGAGTCGGGGTGTGTGCATGTGGTGTGCTTCTGTGTTTGTGATGAATGACTATGTTCATACTAGGCAGGCCCAGAGGGTTTTAGCTACTGTTAGTACTGCTTAAAGATGACTGGAGTAAAAAGGCCTGCTATCACATCTCTTTCCCACACACTCACTGTCTCTCTTGCTCTTTCTATATCTCTCCATCGCTCTCAAACACACAGTCATTCACACACACATATTATCCCTGTTTAAAAGTCTGTATCCTAGGGGTACTCCTGCATAGCACTGTGACAGGTGACATGCACTTTCCTCCCTTCCTTTCCTTTTCTTTCATCTTTTCTCCTTTCTTTCTCATTCACCCTCTACCTTCTATCTATGCTATTTCAGAAGGTTACCGTGGCACATTGTCAGTATTATGCAGTTCACCATGTGGTTGTTGGAGTGTACATCTGTGTGCATGCATGTCTGATTGGTATTTCTTGCTGTGAGCAGATATGGTCTGGACCACAATTTTGCCCAGAGCGTTTATGCCAAGTTTAATATTACAAGCTTAATAACATGCCTCAGTGACTACAGATCATACAGACATTTTTTTTAGATAGTGTGCAGTATTTAGAAAAAAAAAGTCTCATGAAACCTTTTGCAGTGGCAAAAAGCCTTAACTCACTGAAATGCTGGTTGACAAAAAGCTGTATGTTTTAATTAATAAAGAAATGCATGTTACGCTCTCGCTTAAATCTGTTTGACATTATATCTAAATATCATTACACTTCTGTACTATGTAAGTGCTTGAAAATTAACTTTATTTACACAATCAAATAAAGGTGATTCTAAGTCAGCACGTTAACCCCAATACTGTAGACATCCTTGCAAGACAGTTAGGAGACCTAAGTCTAACTGCTCTTTTTTTTTTTGTTGTTTTTTTTTAGTTCCCTGTTGCTTTCTCTTGATTTGTTATTTCTCCCATTTTAGTTAATTTTAATGGCCATGTATGGGTTGGAGATATTGATTTAAATATCTTGCGATACAATTGTGGCAACGATGAAAGCTGTTAAAACAAATACTGTTCTTGAAATGTATACATGTTCAAAACATATGTACTGCCAATCTGAAAAAAAAGCCTCTGAATGAATAGACTCTGTCGTATTACAGTCTAATTAAAAGACTAATCATGATAGTTTGTAATGTTCTTCATTACACACCAATCTCTCGAGCAGAAACCTTTAAACCTTTTAATCCATCCTGTAACGTTTTTCCTCTGCTTCAACACAACTAGGCCAAATAATTAGGTCATTATCAGTACTCTGGAGAACTTGACCAGATACTTAATAGGTGATTCAGTCACTTAATACATGTTTGTTGGACCAAGGATGCTTCTAAGAGTTGCAGGACCTCAAAGCTTAGATTTGAAGACCTTCTACTTTAGAGGGTCCACAATATTTAAAAAGCTTTTTTGCAAACTCTTTTGCTTTTCCGTAAAAAAACAAAACAAAACAAAAAAATACGTCATTATACACTACTTTGTAATGATCGAACAAATACAAATTACAATTATGTTTCAGGCACTAAGACACAATATGGATAAGCCGTTTTAGTATTTATTCCATACCCTTGATATTAGACAACAGACCATAACAGCTGTACATTTTTTGCACTAGTAACACCTTTCAAGCAACTAGTGTTTGAGCAGAGGCTGTGCTAGTGAATACATGTCTCCTTTTTTGTACACACTAGTCGGCTTCTGGCACAAACTAGTCAACTTTTAGATTGTACTAGTTAACTTTTGGGCTTTAAAATATCTGCCATGTTAACTAGTTAACTTGTAAACTAGTCAAACGCCAAGGCCTAAATAGTGAACTAGTTTAATAAAATGCAAATAAAGAGGTGGATACAAGTGTGCAAAGGGGCTTCCTATTGGTTGTATGAGTCAGAATATTAAATGCAAGCCAATCTTGACTCTGAGCAATAATAGTATCCCACCAATTTAATTTGCATGTTGCACACTAGATAGCGTGTTGATTTGTGCAATGCCAACTGGTAAACTAGTTGAACCATGATGTTGCTTAAATGTTAACTTGTAAAGGGCAGCTCTTTAACTAGATACTAAGTTGAGGTTTATTTGTGTTTACTTGTCAAGATAGAAGTGAGATAAAAAAGAATGACTAGTAAACTAGTAAGAGTCCAATACTCAGAAAGTCAGTAGTTGGACACCCGTTGATATCACTAGTTAACAACTAAAAACATATTGTTTTACTAGCCAACTAGTTAGATCAAAATAGGATGACTAGTCAATGTGTGTTACCGTTATATTTCCTACTGGCTAACTAGTAAAGGAGTTTTTCTCCCACTGGTTACATTATTTGTCAAACATGTAAATGCTTGGTTTTACCATGTTGAATATTTTTCTTGCATGTTAGACATTTTCTTTAACTAGTCAAACTTTCCTCAGCACTAGTGAACGACTACATTCAACTAGTGTAGTTATTTGCTTGACATGTCAGTGTGTGAATCGCAATAGTTAACTTGTTGAGTGCACTAGTTAAATGTGCATCTTACTAGTAAAGTAAATGTATGTACTAGTTAAGCATACATTTAAACTAGTTTACTAGTTGATGGAATAATGTTAAAGTTATTATGCAGAATAGTTGTAGCCCTTTACAAATTAACTTGTTGTGGGCATAAGTTGACTTGTCAGTTGTTTCAATGCACCAGTGAGGTGTAAATGTTAACTAGTATAAATGCAATCTTTACTAGTGTGAAAGAAGGTCCAACTTGTTCAACAAATGTCTTACTTGTTGTTTTAAGTTTCACACTACGGATGAGCAAGTGTCAAGTAGTTCTAAGAAAGGACAAACATGTATAAAAATGTCCAACTTGTATGTAACCCTGTCCATTTCTGTCAAATAGGGTGACTAGTGAGACATCATATTTTTAGCAAGTTAACTTGTGAAAGATAAAACATTGCCACTAGTTTAGACATTATTCTTTTTGACAAAAAAGTTCAGTTGTACAGAAGCATGTGTTACTTGTAAACTGGTGCAAAGAAATTCTAACTAGTTGATAAGTAAGATGTAATACCCTGTGACTAGCAAACTAATTGACATTATTTCCTCATCTAGTCAACTAGTAACTGTTTTGTTTCCTGAGAAGTAAATAGTGTGGCATTCTTATTGCACTAGTAGTACTAGTGGACAATATAGTGTTGGTTCTGGAATAGGAACTCCGCCCATTGAAAATGTAACTCTTTAAAGCCTGAGCAGCTTTCAGTGTTAACTTCATCTTCTTAATGACTGTGTAGAACGAATAAAGAAAGGAACCAGATACTAAATTCATGCTTTTTTTTAATTTAATTTGTAGAATTACATGTATGACATCGGATTATTAGGCATACATTGACTTATACAACGTTAGATGGATATTAATGTGACATTGCAGTATATTGTATGCAGTATACCATGGGAAGGCATCTGTATATCAATATATTTATACAATATCTTGCTAGAATATCTTGCTATAATTGAAAATGTTTAAACTATTTTTGCCCTGCCTAGACTCTTACTGTGAAAGTACATTGTCTCAAGTAAAAGTTGCAGAATTAATGTAATTATTCTCTTTAAAAAAACAAAAGTGCCCACAGTAATTTTCACTAAACAAATCTCACCAGGCTTTTCTAACAAGAAACTTGAAATGTATTTGTTCTTCATAATAACATTGATGTACCATGCTTATGTAACAAATACATGTAATTCAAAAATTTAGCCACCTCCCTATTTTTTTAAAATCACACTTATTAAACACATCCTCTCATAAAACGTTATGTGTAAAGCCTGCATATAATTTTGTGTTTCTATCTATCTATCTATCTATCTATCTATCTATCTATCTATCTATCTATCTATCTATCTATCTATCTATCTATCTATCCCTATCTAACCCTATCTAACCTTATTATGCACATTAACATTAAAATTCCCTATCATCAAAATATTTCACTAGTAAACTTGTAAGGCATTTTATTCTCCCACTAGTCGATTAGTAAGGCATTTTAACACCTCACTAGTTCACTAGAAGCATTAAAATGTCCCACTAGTCAACTAGTAAGGCATTTTGATGTTACCAGTGAACTAGTGGGCATTAAAATGCCTTACTTGTCTACTAGTGTGGTATTTTGATGCTACTAGTTAACTAGTGGCCATTAAAATGCCTTACTTGTTGACTAGTGTGGCATTCTGATCCCACTAGTCGACTAATGGGACATTAAATGCCTTACTAGTCAACTAGTCGGACATTAAGTACCTTACTAGTCAACTTGTGGGACATTAAATGCCTTACTAGTCAACTTCTGGGGCATTTTGATGCCACTAGTCGACTAGTTGGACATTTAAATGCGTAATTCTGCTACATTTCCTTGAGAGGAAGGACTTTCACAGTAAGAGTCTAGGCAGGGCAAAAAGAAAAGAAAATCAATTTTTTTCAATTATGGCAAGATATTCTGTAATTTCATTTTATACATGTTTTTCTACATTGCATGGTGTTCTCTATTGAATTAATAACAGTATATGCACACTGCTGTGCATAATATTTCCCAGGGCCCCATTTTGCTTTTGATTATATATATACATAGACCATAATGTAGGCATTACGTATCTCTCTCCTCTTCTCTTCGTACCGTGATGCTCTGACAAAGTACCTATTTTAATCAGATGTGATTCTAAAAATTAAATAAAACTAAACATGAATTTGGTTTCTATTCCTTATTTGTTCTACACAGGCATTAAGAAGGTGAAGTCAACCTTGAAAGCTGTTAAGGCTTTAAAGAGTTAAATTTTCAATGGGCAGAGTCCCCATTCCAGAACCAACACCCTTCCTCCCACTTCATTAGCATTTGTCTGACTAGTGGTACTGGTGACATTTAAATAGTAAACAAGTAAGCATCCTAAACTCTACCTGTTAACTAGTAATGTATTTTTTTACTAGCATAAATTATATTTTTTGTTGACATAACTAGTCAACAAGTAAAAACTCTCTTTAGCTATGAAACTAGCAAGACTAAAGAGCCCGTAACTAGTTAACTAGTACACATTTTGACCAGGACTAAATGACTACTAGACATTTTTGTATTTACCTGTGTGATTTTTATTCTTACTAGTTAACTATCACAAACTATATGCCTCTTGTTAACTAGGAAGCAGAAAACTCTTAACTAGATATTTAACTCAGATCTTTTAAAGCCTACTAGTTAACTACTACAATGTAAAAGTTGACTAGTTTGGCCCAGAAGCCAACTAGTGTGTAAAAATGATGACTAGCTCTAACATTGATGCTACCATTAGGAGCTATGGCTTCACTAGTTCAACCTCTGCTCAAACTAGCTGGACAAAAGGGTTACTAGTTGCTTGAAAGGTGTTACTAGTGCAAATGTTTGTTATACTAGTGCAACAAAATGCTGAACTAGTGCAAAAAAAGTACAGCTAGTATGGTCAAAGTGCTAACTAGTAAAGGAAACTATTTACTGATATCAAGGATATGGAATAAATACTCAAACAGCTTGTGATAGTTACAACAGCCTGGTTCGGTGATGTTTACACAAAAGACAACTAAATGTGGTCAAGAAAAGTTATTAATTTAAAAATATGTTTATTTACGTAATTATGTTTACTATTACGGACAATAGATTTTCATTTTTGAATATAATGTTCTTTACTATTAGTTGAATAAGCTCAAATGTCCTAATTTGAAAATTGGCACACTGATTCTTTGGTCTACATTGCTCCAGTTCTAGCTAATGTGAAGTGTGCTTTAGTCAGCAGATTTGTTTGATATACTTTCCTTTCCTTTTTGACTGGGGGTAAAACAACATTTCTGCCAGATGTGCCTTATGCTATAGGCAATCTACTGACCCTGAATAAATAAATCTATTAATGAGATATTACAAGAATTCATTTATTTTCTCAAAGCCTAACATGGAAAGGGAAAGAGCTGATCAGTTTCCATGGCTCATTTGGCAGAAATAGAAAAAGCTTTAACGTAAATAACAATTGTTAATCCCATTAGTATGTTATTTCCTTGATTCCCATTTTCTCCTGAATCCCTGTGCCATGCACAATTGAATAGCTCATACAATGCCAAAGCCTTTAATTTTAAGAATTAGGTTTTTAAGTTTGTGATTGTTTAGATGTACCAGGCTCACCATATTCCTTAAAACCAAGAACAGGCTATTACTCAACAGTTTAGTTTAATAATATTCGCCCATATTTTATGTTTATAAAAAACGGGGTTTGTTTTTAAGAACCTGTTATTTTGCAATGTTTTACCATCTTTTACAAATTGACTACCGAAGGAAAAGACAACTAAAACAGCACTCTTACCTCTTCGTTAACAGTTTTTAAACCTGTATTTTACACATATGATTTACATCTTAGATACCCACAAATATTTGCTAATTACTTGCCTTTTTCCAATTAGCTACGATGCTTTTTGTAATTCTTGTTTGCTATTTTCCAACCACCATTCTTTCATTTTGCAGTGCAAATATTCTTTTTCAATTATATGGTAATAACAACTTAAATACATTGGATTATATAATAATAGCTACATGTTTATCTTTCAAAGACCCAAAGAATTACTGAAAGATTACCCAACTTACTTTTTTTTGCATGTTTAAATGCATCTTCAGTTGTCATTCTTAAACACAAAGAATGTAAAAACATTTTTTGAAATGAACATGTTTTTTTAATCTATTTGAGTAACTACGACAACATTTATGGTGTGTTTGACCTATTCTAAACTGTCTTATTTGCTAAGAGCATCCCTTAAGATGTGTGATCTTGGTATCAGAGACAAATGTAATAATTTAACCAAAATGTTTGTTTCTATATTAAAATACACACTACACCATTTAAAAAAAGACTTTTCAGTCTAACTGAAAGTTATTAGCACAAAGCATTTTGAAGAGAGCCGTGTAGAAGATTTGAATACATTTAAAAAAAAGGTATGTCTTATCAAAGATTGAAATTTGAGATTTACCAAAGTTAGTGGAATTTCTTTTTGCTTATTTGAACAAAATTTGGACCAGGCTGTATTTTTTTATAATTCTGTTTGGAATTAATGTCCCCTATTCACTTAAATTGTTCTATATTAAACAACCAAGCTGAACAGATTTAACTATCTTTTTACATAAATAAAGGAGTTGGGTGTTTGAGCCAGTTTTAGGAATTGATCATAATAACGTCAAAACTTGTCTTTTTCTTGTTTTGTTCATTTTTTTTTGTCTCTTCTTAAAGCTTATACATTTCATCAGTTTATTGTAAATCACCTTAAAAAACAAATTGTATTTAGGAAATAGTATGAATAAAGTTTTTGAAGACTAGATTGTAAAGACTCTTACCCACAGACAGCCTTATTTTGCACATTCTTGGATTTTTAGAGTAAAGATTTCCTCACATCCCATTTAGGCCAAATTTAAATACTTCCTTAAATGAAGACTTGATAGCTCTGCTAATTGTCAGTAATCTGTTTTGCTCGTTATATGGGGGCAAAAAAAAAGAACTACATGTCAGCCAATGTTTCTAAAACTATCAGTTATCAACAAACATACAGCTTTTGAATGCCTCTGCCAGCTTCCTAATTACTCAAAATGTAATTCAAAAGAAGATGAAAAATCTAAATATAGGGGGCAAACAGTGCATTTCAGCAATTGTACCCAGAGGTATTTTCTCTCTTCATGTCCCTATTATGACCTGATATTCAACCCTGTAATGAGACACGGGAGCTAAAAAAGACATATTCCGATTGTCCCTGAAGTCATCCTTGTGTCTGTTTTAGCTGATGCTGATGTTTCTGACTATGTTTATGTCGAATTGTTTCAAGACATAAGTCTCAACAAATTTAAGAGCAGTGTGCACATTTAAAGACCAATTTGATGTCATCCAGTTTAAGGGGTTGACTAAGTTTCTTTTTTGGAAGTTCTGGTCCAAAGATTACAACTTCTGTCTTTTCAAAGTTCAAGAGCAAAATGTTTAAAGTCATCCTCATGTATGTTTTCAAGACATGCCTGTAATCTGCCAAACTGATTGGATTAATTAGGATTTATGGATAAATATAGTTGACTTTAACATTCAGGTGTCATCTTCATGTCAGTGTTTCTCCCTGTAGGCCCCTATCTGCAGCTGTTAAAATTTTGTGTTTAAATCGCTTTCCATTTTGTTATTCAATTTTGTTCATGTTGTAACATGGCCTCTAAAAACAGAGTTTCTCAGCCCTTTAATTTGAAATTCCTTGTGGTTTGAGTAAGTTGTGATTTTGAAAATCTTAACTATGTACAAGACTCTAAAATGTTTTAGTAATTTATTTGAAAGGAAGGTTGAACTTCATTGTTTGTCTTATTATTCAAGTTTTCATGTTGGACAAATATAAAATTCAAACCCTGGCTGGGCTTTCTGCTTCATCCCATTCATCTCCAGACTGTCTTCTTTTTTGTCTTTATTTTACATCTTCAAAATTACATTGCCTCTAGTATCTTGTATTGTATTGGTGTTGAAGAAATATATGTAAAGATAACATAGAGACACTCAGGATTAATAATCATGCACACACTCATAATTTAGGGTAAATTTATAGAGACCAATTGAATTAAAAGTCAAGTTTTGGATTTTTGGAGGTAGTTAGAGTGCCAAGTTAGGACCAATAGTTAAACAAGGAAATCATACAAACAGAGGTTTGGATCATAAGGTTTGGAGATCTACAACTGCTTGAGGACACTTAATAATATTAATTCCAAAAACACTACATTTAAACTTAGCGATTATTGTTCTTTTATTGTAAGTAAATCTGAATTTCATTAAAATTGTAATAATGAGTTCCATTTTTGTTTAGGTTTTCCATAGAAACCATAAATGTTTGTGACATCACAGGAGAATCGTCTACGTAACAGTTTGTTTGTTTTGGTTACGAATGCAGTTCACAGCTTTATCTCTTATTTGCGTCTGAACTTTGTTGGAGGAAGACTGCTTTCCGAGTTATACGAGTTATCACAGCGATTTTCTTTGCTTGACATCGAGTTGGATATCCAACATGTTTTTGGTCCCTGGTTTCCTTGTTGGAGCTTTAGTTACCAACACAGTGAAGTACATCAGCGAACACTACTTCCCTAAAAAAGATTTTGTTGAATCAAAATCTGAGGATGAGGAGGTTCATCCTGAAACCACAGCCACCACTTTGACAGTCAAGGCATCGGAAGATGCCGATGCTTCTGTCGTTCTATCAGATACTGTGGAGCATGAACTCTGCAACCAAGACCGACCAAGCAAGACTGAGAATACCGTAGATTCGACAGCCATGGCGGGTTTTCAGGAAATGGCCAGCTCTTCGGTTTCAGAAGATGTGAGTCCTTTGGTTTGCTCATATTTTGACAATAAGGAGGATTTTCCCCCCAGAACAGAGGACAGTCAAGAAAAACTGACTTTTCAAGAAAGTGATGAGAAGATAGCTACTGAAGGTCAGTACAGTGGTAAGGACAACAGGCAAGACGGGTTAGTCTGCATGTGTGAAGATGTCACAGAGGTCAACGACAACATTAATACTGAGCTTGAAGTTGGTGCTGAGCTAGAACACGCCAACCCTGAAATAAAGCTCAGTAAGAGAAGTCCTGATGTATCCAGTGAAGAACGTTATCGCAAAGAAAAAGAGGGTTGTTCAGCAGAACTTTGGTTCGATGTCTGTTCCGCAGTAATTTTCTTTCTCTTTTGCGTGTTTGTGTTTGTTTTTTTTCATCTCACCATTCATACGCTCATGTACCTCCTTCCTTTTGAGGTCATTCTTTATGGTTACATCCCCGTACTTTTCCTTTTCTGGGCATATTTTTTGTAAGACCTGAGCCCTGACATCTTCAGTTTAATTAGGAATGACTGTAATTTATGACTGAAGTTTGTCCATTTATGGGTCTGTTCCGGTGCTTTTTTCTAAACCGGCAATACCAGAAGTTTGCAAGGAGCTACAAGCAGCTAACTTTGTTGCTCTGACAACAGAGATGCAGTTAACTTCCAACATGGTGCCTTATATGGACGTCACAGCTCTTTTTGAAAATGAGAACTGGGATTTAATAGCAAAATGTCTTGAAACCTCATGACCAGTAAGCTATTAGGACTCTTGACTGACCATGGCTAAACTGTTTCTGACATAATCTAAATGTGGCGGTCAACAATGCCATAAAAAAAGAAAAGGCGAACACTGACAGAGCGCCCGGTATGTGGCGTTCCATCATCGGAGACTTTGCTCACTGCTGGCAGAGACAACGGGAGCTCCGGGAGGCACAAGAGGAACTGGAACTGCCGCAGCCTTCACGGTAATGTAGTGAATTATTTGAAGCGTTGAAAATTATTTGTCTATGCATTTCTAATATTTAATATGTTAGAAAATCAGCCAACAGTTCTCTTTTTTACTTGAAGGACAGTCCAACCCGTTGGGGAACCAAACAAAAAATGGTCCAGGGCGTTCTTGAACCGGCTCCAGCCATTAAACGGGTTTTGCCTCAGGTAATAGCCGCCGTTCACTTCCTAACTCGACCTGGCATGACATCAGTGTCTTGGACAAGACAATGAAAGAACCCTGAACCTGCTGTAGACCAAAACCTTACTGGACCCTCGCTACAATTGAGACCACATAGCAGCCGGGCACGACTTCATCCAGAATAGACTTCAGGCTGAGACGGTGGAATATTGGAGTTCTGCTAACTAGACTGTGAATGTTCAGCTAAAAGACGTTAAAGCGCAAGAAACTCCACAACAGTCACCAAAGAAGAAGAAGCTTCAGTCTTTGGGCCTTCTGGGAAGTTCAAGGTCTCCAACTTACCACTTTTGGACAATGCACTTTGTCAAAAACTGTTTTATTGTCTCCACCATTTGTGTTATTTGAATAAATGTACGTGTTGAACATATTCTACTGCAATTGTTTCTGTTTTTATTATACATGTAAGTAAAAGAAAAACGGTTTGGGGTGATTTGAGCTACGAGGCATGTGCGCATTTTCTATTGTTTTTATTTTCCTTGTTTTGCCGTACTTCCTAATTTAAGGAATGAAGTCATAAGACGGAAAATTTCGAGGTCCTCTTCCAAGAAGCTGTGTTACCTAACAGAACGTCTGACCAGGTTTTACTACTATGCAGAGACGAACACTGAGAGAAACATAGAAAGTTAACAAGATTGAAGTAACTGAAACGAAAGCAGATTTGACAAAGGAAGAAAGTAGCAGAGAGAGAAGTGGTCAAAATGTCACCCAGCAGTCTAAGCCTATAGCAGCGTAACTATAGAAAATAAAGATTTTTAAAAAACAGGTTGTCCATATTTAACTTTGTTTCCAAATGTTTACACATGGCAGAAATAAGCAATCAGATGTTTTACATGTGAATATAACACATGAGATTATTCGATTAACCCTTTGAGCTCCTACTTTGTCTTTGTCAATGTGCCCTTGGGAAAAAGACAGCATTGACTGCTATTGATGGGCAGGGCGTCTGGTGGCAACGTTTGTCAGACCACCCCAGGGTGGCTGTAGCTACAATGTACTACCTGATCACCATCAATGGGTGAATGACTCTAGCCTGAAAAGGTACTATACTACTAAAGGCCATTTTTTTAGGCTACCTCAAATGTTTTTGGGATAGGTTACGAAGTGCAATAGATTAACAACTTTAACGCAACACATACAGGTATATGGTACACATTTGCAACCAGTACGAAATTTGCAGGTATGTCATTGCTTAATTTCACAACATCTAAAAGATCCATAGATAATCTTGTGACTCAATGTACAAGCTCTGTCTGCATTGGTAACATTGAGTCTCCTGGGCATGGGAAACACTTTTAGAGGGTTCAACTGACCAACTTTCTGATTTAATCAGCTAATATAAGTATTTGGCAATCTACGGACAATCAGAGAGCTTAGCAGCAGAACATTCAGCCTTAGGAAGTAAAAAAAACATCCTACATGATTTTGTGGTACAATGTACAGTGTGTCTCCTTAATTTTAAGGTATATACACACACATACACAAACAATTATGTTTCTTTCTCCTTGCAGTGACTTCCCATTGACATCCTTTACTTTGTCATGATTTTCTATTGCATAGCCCTAAACCTAACCATTACCACTACATGCCCAACCTTAAATCTAACCCGAACGCAGTCCTGACCATATGCATTCATCTAACCCCTACATAATTTTTCCATTCTATATTTACACTATTCGATAATTATGGATTTAGGATTATGTATTTTTATGGCTTCAGTACCAAAAAATGTATATTGATTCCTGCACACTTTCTCTTTTGTGAAATTATGACCACATACATTGTTGGAGCACTGAATACAATTTATGTACAAGACCTTTCCACTAAATAGTCTATAACTAAACAGACTGATTGATTGAGGAATAAGGGACTGGGTGTTCGATTTTTATCTAATAATATTACTTATTAAAGGTAAATATACCAGCCTTTTATGATTGTCCGACCCCCCACCCCACCCCCACCCCCCGCATGTATGAACATTGAGCCTTTTAGAAATACTGTAGAAAAAATGTGCCTCATGGCTTTTAAACTGGCTTATATCCCTCATTTACACTGATATGTTCTGTCGTTTTGCTTTTGCCTTGTGGTAACTAGAGAGCTCAGTGTTTTGCTGTGTAAGCTGTCGGGATAATGTGTCCGCTACAGGGCTGTTATTCAGACTATTAGGAGAAAAACAACAGCAGCATCGGGCCAGAAAGTTAAAAGGATTGGTTGCATATGATGAAGAGGAAGCAGTTGATCTTCCTTATGTTTGCTGTCATGCGTGTGCAGAACTTTTGTGGCTACACTTTGGTGACAAATACTGACAGTTTAATCAGCAGCGGGATAATCTCTGTGTGTTTTCATACTGTCATGTGGAGAAAAGGGCATAATCTAAACACATCAGGACCACAGGAAGACAAAATAGTAGGAGCCATGTATGAGAGAGCAAAATTTTAAAAAAAAAACATTAGAAAGAGAGAAAAATCTCAGTTAATTGCTCCGGATCATAAAACCAACATCAATAATACTATATAAATTACCTCTAAACTTTTCCACTCATACTGTCTAAAGCATTTTCACTACACCCACAGTCAGGTACAAACACACGTTCATATGTCAATATACAGTCCGGTACATTAGTACATTGACATGTGATGGGAGGGAGCTGGAATGATACGTAGAACATTTCCATTGCAAAATGAATACTCTGACACCACATTTGCCTGAAAACAGTATTTGACCAAATTTTATGAAAGATGTACATGTGTCACATAATAAAAAATAAAGAAATCTTTAATACTATTTTAACAGCACTATATATAAACAAAAGTTTATATATAGTAGCTAAGTGATGCACACTGGGAACAGCTCATATGCGAGTTCCATTCTTTCCTTCCAGGGAGTTTCACCCTTCACCCTTCCTTTCACACTTCCTTCCCATAGGTTTTCAGTACATTTCTTCCACTAACGTCTTCTCTCTTGTACAGTTTCCGCTTTGCACTTTACCTAATGATTATAATCGTACTAATGTGCCTCCTGTTTAGTTTCTCTGCATGTGGATCGGAATCATCCCAAAAAACTACTAGGAATACCTCAAAAATTGTCTCTGTTCACATTATACAGCAAGAAGAATAAAGCAGGAGTTAACAAAAGGTAGGAGAAGGTCCAATGAGTCCCATTGTGTTCACTATTTTTACTGTAGTGATGTTGCACCTTGCCACTGGTCCACTACTCTCCTTTAAGCATCATGAACCAAACTTAGCGCACGTTTTATTACAATGACGTCACTGTCTTGTGCATTCCAGCCTTGCGGCAGGGTAGTGTTAGTAGAGGGGGTTGTAAAGTGACAGTCCCACGGAGACATAAATAATAGGAGCAAAAAAAGGGATGATTGTGTTTGGAATGCAAAGCCAAGATAAAAAAAACACATACAGTTATAAAGGAAACGTGATAAGAATAAAATTCAAATCCACCAAAGGAATTGTCCTTTGTTCAGAGATAGTTTTAATGGAGACCCAGGCGGGATGATAAAACAAACAATTTAAGATACGTCTGTTAATAATGGTATAAGTGAAAAGAATTCCAATCAAGGATTTTTTTTCTTTCTTTTTTGTTGATAAGTCAGTAAAATGAAGTTGTTTTCTTGTACAAACCTTAATATACAGCAAACATGAGCTGAGTGACTGCAGGATTTCTCAAAACTAGTAGAAAAAACAGCTTAGACATCTGTCTAGTTCACAAAGCCCCACCAACTAGGACCCCCATGAGCTAGGATTCAATAAATCTCCAATGTTCCCAATCAGAGCTCTGACTGGAACTATCGGGGCTCCAGCCCACATTTGTGCCTTTGTTTGACTCCCTCAAATATAGAATAAGTAGAGAGTTGGAGGTCCAAACTATTTATTAATTACTATGCTGCTGTTTTAATATCCTAGTGGCACATTAAAATAAAATAAAAACTGTAATGATCCCTTTGTGTTTAAATTCAGGTAATCGAAAAAAAACCTCTTTAGTGGAACCTAAAAAGGCTCAACAACCTGATAAAGAAGGCTGGGTCTGTTCTGGGGACAACTGTGGAATCTCTGGAGTTGATGATGGAAAGAAGGATTTTACATAAAATCAAGAAAATCATAGAGAATCCTGAACATCCTCTTCATGAGACTGTTACTGGAAAACAGAGTCGCTTCAGTCAAAGGCTTATTCAGCTTAGTTGCAAAACAAAACGCTACAGAAGATCTTTCCTGCCCACAGCCATCACCATCTACAACCACACCTCAGTTACTTCAGATACTCCAACAAAATTGAATTTCCATTTGGGATAAATAAAGTATTTTTGATTTGACATCTAAAAAAAATTTCATTACTTATAAAGTGAGATGTTTCTATGGTTTTGAGTCTCTCTGTGCTGAATAAACCAGGTGGATGGAGCTTGTAGTAAGAAAACAATCTTCTTTGATGGGGTGTGTTTGCTCTGGAAAGTAATATAAATTATGAATAAAATACCTTTTAACCAGTTGGCTATCACCAACTAGACATGTTTGTGACATGAGAATGTAGCTGTTAGGAGTTAGGGGTCTCCTGTGTGAGTGTGTTTTACTGTGTAAATGTGAGATCTCTTTCACAGAGGATCTTTGCTGAGAGCCCGGTTGGAGTTGCGCTGCTTGCACACCGGGCAGCCATTACCTCATCATTCAGGCTGGTGAATAAAAAGAGCTGCAGAACCTGCACTCCTTGACAGATGATTAACCTTATGATAGTCTCTAGCCTTCTCAAACCTTAGTTTCAGCCTGAAGACTTCTGGTGAAACATCTTTATGCTCTTCACTCGTCTCGTGTTACAGTTTTCCTGTGAGCCAGGTTGTCCGAAGCTACCGAGCGACTTTGTGACTGCCTGTGAGGTAACTCACTCTATGCTGCAGCTTGCACCTCTCCCCTCTTACTCACAGTTCCTCACCTGGCCTGTTCGCTATCCATCCACTGCTCCTTTGCGAAAAAGGTCTCTCTGGACTGACAAGATCAGTTTCTCCCCTCCACAGCAGTGCCTTTCCAACCCTCTCCCATGACATTCTTCACCCCAGACTTCTGTGAGCATTACTCCTGACAAAGCTCGTAAGCTTCTATCGCACGTTTTCATTTCCTGCAAATATTGTAAATAAACAAATTCGTTATACCTCTTGACTGCTATTGTGATTCTGAATTTTGGTCAGGGACAAAAAACATATAGACACTAGACAAAATGTCATTAAATTATACAAAAGCCGCCTTTTGGTTTAAAAACTTGTTGCGCAATGTTTTGAGACAGCCAGGATTATTAAACATTATATATGTATATATATTGTCATACTGTGTGTTTTGTTTGGTTCTGTTTCCTCTCTGTGTCTCGTCACTCCGCCTTCATTCACAGCTGTCTGCAATAATTCACTCCCCTTCTCAACCAATCACACCCCGGTTCTCACTATATTAGCCACATGCAATCACACACTCACCGCTGGATCGTCTGTTGTTGCCCCTGGTATTCCTCGTTGCTTCTT
>JAVLVB010000066.1:1322927-1382717 GCA_032876305.1 Orestias chungarensis | reverse complement strand
GACTCCTAGAGGACCTGGACCGACGACAGGAGAGGAAGTATGTCATTGACCTAGAGCCTGAGAGACTACAGAGCATCCTAGAACAGGTATTAACAGCCAAAATACATAGTTAGTGGTTTTTGTATGTGTTTAATCCTATGTAGATCCGCTGCACTGGTACTTAGAAAATTCACCTCAGTTTTGCTGATTCCGGAAACGACATACAAAAAAATCATCCATACAAAATGAACAGATCACCCCTTGTGTTTTTGCACTATGCATAATTGTGTGTTTATTGCAATAATGTGTGTGATCGATATCTATAAGTCATGTTTTCTTGTGGTAACTTTTTTAAAACGTCCTCTGATTAAAAAAAACACAACCTTTGATGCAGTCATTGTTTTATTTCATTTAAGCCTCTCAAATACATGTTCAGAATATACTGTGGTGACATAAAAAATAAAAAGTAATTCAGGGTTATATCAGTATTTGCTGATATCAAAACATTCTTTGTGAGAAGAAAATATGTTTGTGTCTAATCGTTCTGCTCGTTTTCTAATCCATAGGTGTTAAAAGTGGTTTAATTAGGGGGAAAAAGACAAGACTCTAAAGTACCACCATAAAATAAGTCATATAGGTTGCAAGAAGTTCACAAGAACAATCACAAATCCCAGAAATTAAATAAGTGGAACTGTGAAAGTAACAAAGGAAAGGAAACTCAAACCTAATAAACTTTTGATCTTTTTAATAGTATAGGTTATTGCCTATGGTCAGTTTTTTAGATGTTGAAAGAAATCCTCATATGAAGCACTGTTTATATGGAGGCACATTGATATGGATTGAAGACCTAATAAAACCAGCAAGATGTTTTTTCTTCACAGGATACATCTTTAATAAATGTCACACGTTAGTTTTATGTGGCAATATTGCCATCATCGAGGTATGGAAGCAGAGCAGAGATTTCATAGCTGACCTAGACTTTAGCATCCTTTAACTTTTAATAATGCGCCAAAACTTCCCTGCTATTATTGGCCTGAACCGCTCAATGTGAAGTGACACTTAATGGAAGTTAGGTGGTTGGAGAAAATGTTTGTTAAAGAAGTGCTGCTAATTATTACGAAAATTATATAAGTAGTCTTCTTCTCACTTTTCTGCTGGTATTCTCTGAGGCATCTGTCCGCTCCACTCAGAAAGTTTAACATCTCTCCAGATGCCTTGTGACATCTGGAAAGGAAAAACGATTTGTGTTTTTCCTTTGAGTTCATATCGTGGAATGGGAAATGAGGCTTCTGCAGCGGTAACATTAGTTTGAAGTCACGACAATGCCATCCACTCAAAGTGCAATTTAGAGTGCGCACACACGCCTACATGACAAAAAGGAATGGGCCCGGACACCTTATGCTTGTCTTAGTTCATTAGATTATCTGTCTCCCTTTAAGGTTGAGTGTTGCGTCGACAGCTGGCATAACTGTGTGTTTGAGAGCCCATCACCTCAGGTTGAAGTGTGATATTGCGTCTACTCTGCCACCTGTCATCAGATCCGATCCCATGTAGGAACATCTGACAAATCTGGTGACACATGCAAGCGGATACCCTTCAAACGCTCACATTTACATTAAAGTCTAATTTACAACAGATCCCATTAAATGTAAGAATCAGCAAAAGATGGAACTGGTTAGAAAATACTGTATGAAAAAAAATAGGTTTTTTTCCTTTGTTACGTATATTTGATTGTGCACGACACGACACTGCTTTTATTTGTATTTTCTGCAGTGCATAATATGATAAAATGTATGTTACACTACAAGATTTGTTGATGTTGTCACCACAAAATCACATATGCTAACCATAAACAAGAAAGGAAGAGTTGTAATTTGTGGCTATTTGTGGTTATTGTCGCGATATAGCTCATAAAAATATATGGAAGATTTAACTTTTGAAAGACATATCTTCTCTCAAACTTAAACTCACCCACCCTCAACCATTTAGATAAACAAAAGCATCTTAATCTGGTGGTCAAATGCTCCACAGTCCCACTCGAAGCACATTAAATAGTACTATTTTAGCATTAAGCAGGAAATTAGAACAAACTTTAAAGTATACTGAGACAGGCATACATGCACAGACACACTGCCCTCACATTTGATGCTGCGGTACCGGTACTGGCGAGAGTCCCTTCTCTGATACAGAGACTGCTCTGTTTTCCTGTTCCTGCCAGCTGCAATCTGTGCATGTGTGCGTGTGTGAGTATGTTGCTGCTGTTGTGTGTGGGTGAGACAAGAGTGAAGTAAGAAATGTGAACAGTTTATTAATTAGATTTATGAATCACATTATTAGGAATTTGAACATGTGTTAAATTTCCCTCTCCGTTTCGCAAACTCCTAATATAGTTTAATTTTTGAGTTCATTTACTGGGAAATTTAAAAGCTAATTGGTGAATAAAGTTAAAGAAGAATAGCTCTAAATAGAGAAACTTGGCTTTGTATTTGACTGACTAAGTAAGACATAATATTCCCTTTTTTTCTGTTTCTAGGCTGTCAGTATGGGGAAACATGTGAAAGGCTACCATTACATCATAGCAAACCTGGTAAGTATTTTTATACTGAGACAGTTTTAGTTCACTAATGGTGTTCAATTTTCAAAGGGAGCCTTAAGATGGAATGCTTATTTACGAGTTCAAACACCAGGGCAGCGAAAAATAAGATGCACTATTGCTCCTTGTTCGAAATTTATGCAGCTTTGTTTTTTCCTTGTTCCATTTGTAATCCTCAGTTCTTCGAAAGTTAAATGCACTTAATGGGGCTCTCCTCTCAGCTGCAGACAAGTACAATTGTTGTTTCTCATCATCTGGCTGGATATCTGACAATGAAATAGGAATGGTCATTTAAAATTGTTTGAACTAGTTTTTTAAGCAGGGTTTTAAGCAGCTGTTCCAATTTAATTTCAAGGACAAATTTCTTGGAGATGGCACAGGGTATTCAAATCGCTTTCTTTTTTTCTTGTTCACCTGAATTTTAAGTGTAATCCGTATGTTTTCATTAGCGTTACTGTTGGCACCATTCTAAAAGCTTATTGTTGGTCTGCTTTCTCCAGTACTGCAACACCTACAATTGGCGTATCAGAATCAGAATCGGACTTTATTGGCCAAGTATGCTCACACATACAAGGAATTTGTCTTTGGTTACAGTAGCTCACAGTGCACGATAACTGACATTACAAAAATAACTAACACACCCAACCTAGCTGTCCTCCTACACACACACACACACACACACACACACACACACACACACACACACACACACACACACACACACACACACACACACACACACACACACACACACACACACACACACACACACACACACACACACACACACACACACACACACACACACACACACACACACACACACACACAACTGGCTGAAAGGCTGACCTGAGGGAAGATACTGGAACAGGTGATGTCCAGAGTGTGATGGATCACGGACGATGTTCTCTGCCCTCTTCCTGGTTCTGGCCGTGTAAAGGTCCAGTAGGCAGGGTAACTTCACGCCAATGGTTCTCTCTGCAGACCTGATGATGCGCTGCAGTCTGTGGGTGTCTTGTTCGGTGGCTGTGCTGCCCCACACTGTGATGGATGCGGTGAGGACAGACTCTGCTGAGCTCTCTTGATCATGGTGCTGATGTTGCAGTCCCATTTCAGGTTCTTGGAGATTATTGTGCCCAGGAACTTGTAGGAGTCCACAGCTGTTACAGTACTGTTGAGGATGGTGAGTGCTGTAAGGGTTGGAGGGCTTCTCCTGAAGTCACATCTCATCTCCACTGTCTTGGCGGTGTTCAGCTCCAGGTTGTTGTGGTCGCTCCAGAGGACCACCTGCTCCACAAGCCGTCTCTAGAAGGAATCACTGTCTCGGATGAGACCAATGACTGTCAAATCATCTGCAACTTCAGGATTTTAACTAAGGGGTCCGTGGAGGTACACTCATTTGTGTAGAGTGACAAGAGCAGCGGGAAGAGTACACAGCCCTGTGGAGCTCCTGTACTGATGGTCCCGGTTCCTGACATGATCTTTACCAGCCTCACCTGCTGCTCTCTGACAGTGAGTAAATTTAAGATCCACTGGCAGGTGGAGGCTGGCACACTGACGTGGGTCAGTCTGGTGTGTAGATGTCCAGGGATGATTGTGTTGAAGGCAGAGCTGAAGTCCAAGAACAGAACTCTTGCATATGTACTTGGTTGGGGAACTGGAGGATGTGGTGAAGTCCCATGTTCACTGCATCGTCCACAGACCTGTTTGCCCGATACGCAAACTACAGGCGGTCTAGTTGGGGGTTGGTGATCTCCTTCAAGTGAGTGAGAACCAGCCTCTCGAAGGATTTAATAACCACAGAGGAAGCGTTGTCCTATTTAAACACCACTGAGAGGTTGTCTTATAGAGGCTTTATTCAGAGCTAATTGGCCACAACGTCCAGATTTGTTAAAAGAGCACAGTTAGTGGTTATAATCCTGAGAATAATCTCCTTTCTTTTTTTATTTGATGAAGCTGGTTAATATTAAGAGGCTCTACCGTTTCTATTAGAAAAACCGATCATCATTGACACTTAGAAATAGAAGTAATTACGTGTATTTTCTCAGTGTTTAGATCCCAGACCAAACACTACTAAGCAGAAAAGTATATTTATTACATAATGTCATTGCGTGAAGAAGACCAACCCTAAACCTCTTCTTGTTCCTCTTTAATAATAACCAACCTCCTTATCTTTTGTGCTTTAACCACCACTTTAACCAGATTTTGCAAAATAACCCTAAGTATCAGCAAAATAAAGTTAAATACCATGTAAGGATTGAAAGAAGAAAAATTTATGAAGATCTGAAGATCGGAAAATTGCACTCACAGCTTTATTCTCAATAGATAACTTCATTGTTTGTGTGTTGTAACCTCTGTCCTTAATTTTGGTTTGCATTGGTTGTTTTGGTCTACAGCATGACTCAGAAGTGTGAGGTCCAATAAGATACATTTCTAAAACAACCAATTAAATTTTAAATATATATTATTTTATACACGTTCATATCTGCATTACATGGTATAAAATGACTAGGGCTTAAATTGTTAAAGCTGAAAGTAATATAGGAAATAGAACAATTCTATTCTTGTTTTAAACAAAATTTGGTCACCTTTTTCCATTGTCACGTTATCACATTGTACTTACAATGTAAAACATGCTTGTAATAGGATTACCTTCAACAATATTCTGAAGTTGGTACATTCTCACTGCACATTTATTTTTTATGAAAAAGCCTTTTCTGCAGAGATGTGTGGAGTCCTTTGCTGTATATTTTTTAGGTTCCTTTGTTATTTATGCATTCTGCCTCAGGTATCTGACACAGAAACATTAGTACGATGAAGCTTTGCATCTTTAAAGCTGAATTACAAGACTTGTTTATCTTATATATTTTCCTAGAGGAGAATATAAAAACAGACCTTCTTAGAGTGGTTTCAGATCTGGAAAAAGAGAAGTTTTAGGGGACATATGCCTTTTTGCCCAGAAAGCTGAGATCTCGTTAATGTCTATCCTTTATTTTTACCTCGTCTATCAACTTCTACTGAAAAGCCTTTTCAGAGAATTCTATTCTTTTAGCCGATAGTATACAAATAAAAAAATAGCCCTTCTTCTTTGCAGGAAGAAGATTCTGTGCATATTCCTTTGGATCCGACCATGCTATTATTTATAACTACACAGCTTTAAATCTGACCTAAGTGCACAATATTTTATTCTTAATTGTGCTTTTTATATTTTATATTTGTGAGAATCAATATGCTTAGGTTACCTGTCACTTTTTCTGTTTTTATAACAGAATTTCCTCACTCTGGGACAATAACAGATATTTATTATCTTATAACCATTGGAAATTTTGTCTTGAAAAATGAGTCTGCCTTTCATTTTTGGCCATTATGCTCAATGAGAAACATTGCTCTTATGTTAAGAGTTATGTTTTTGTATATTTTTTCACTTACAAACACAATTTCCGTTTAGATGTGAGTTTCATTGTAATTTTTATAACTCTTCTTTGTAAATATTCACGTATGGTTATGGTTCTTGGTCTTTTAAAAAACAAGGATATTTTTCTCACATTTATAATCCTGTTATATTTCTATTTGTCTCTTCTTTGTATGGTCACAGCTGTCAGAACCTTTAAGAACCATATTGAGGAAAAACAATTATGACTTTTAACCTAATCCCTGAAATCTGTTCCACTATATTTTTTTCTGTGGAAAAAAAGGCTTTCACAGTTTTTTTAGCATTCTTAAACCCTGAATAATGCTTACATGTCTTTACAGTCTGCCAATGTCTTTAATTCAATGCCTCTTCACAAAAAGTGTCTCTACATATGGTCACACTTGGATTTGTTGAACTGATTAAATTAATATTCTTTTTTAATAATAATCTATTGGGTTTGTGTCTCTATAGATTAGGATGTGGATTATTTTTGTTTTCTTCCTTTTTCAACTTTCATCTTCTTATCCTTTTTTCATTTCCTCACAGGGATTTAAAGACATCTCCCTGGAAAGATTCATGCATGGTGGTGCCAATGTGACGGGTTTCCAGCTGGTGGATTTTAGCAAACCTATTGTCATAAAGCTCATGCAGAGGTGGAACAAACTGGACCAGAGAGAATACCCGGGATCGGATAGCCCTCCTAAGGTAAATACATTTTATTGATCTATCAAATAAAAGTGTTTAACTTTCAAAGTTATGTAAAGTTCATTATAAAAGGGGACTTTAGGCAAATACATAAATAAGAAAAAATATACTAATTTTGTATTTCCATTGCACCTTTCAAATAAGAATGATTTTAACCATTTTTGGGAAAATTTATCAATACTTTTGTTTATCAAATTAGATTAGATTAGATTAGATTAGATTAGATTAGATTATCCTTTACTGATCCCTCAGAGGAGAAATTACAGTTCCAGTACACCCATCCAGACAAACATTACAGTACACACACGGGGAGACAGGTGATTGCGGCCAAGCCGCCATTAACCAAGATGCTGCCTCATCTTGAGGCTCATTCATCGTAAACGCTGCCTTTGAGTAGGAAAATGCCACTTTAGGAAGAAGTGTGGGAAAAAAAGACATTTCACACTTGAAGTTACAAAAAAAAATACTTTTCACAAATAAAAAGCACCAAAAAACCACATAGAAAAAGTGGGAGAAACATCCAGCAGGGGGTGCGGTGAAGGCCATGTAGGATGTGTATGAGTGTGTGTTTGTAAGTCTCTGAACTGGCACACCGTGTCCTTGTGGTTCTTATCAATCGTTCCATTCTGAATAGTTCCACAGATGGGGCGTAGGCACAGCATCTTGCTAATATAACTTACAGGAGTAGTTGAGGATAGCAGGCCGTCAAGGTTGCCCAAAGGGAGAAAAATTAGAAAAAACAATGCATTGTTTGGGTTAGACAGACTCTTGGTTTTCCGTTTGCCTTAAGTCTTTTGCAGGATCTACTCGGCGACGAAATCCAAATAGTAAAATTCTGGGTCCATTCCGCCAATCTGAGAGAACAACTTTCTCCAAGATTTATTTAAATTCTTTATTTAAATTAAGGGGAGGACAGGTGACAGAGAAAAAGTGTCTTCCTTCACCAAAAGCAGAGAGGAAAAAAAGAAAAATATAAATTTGATCCAAGCTCTGCCCTCAGTGATTGCAATAAACAGCTTTGTATTTTAAAATAAACTCTTATCTGTAAACACATAAACTGACCTCAAATGTTAGGCTTTTGAGGCAAAAACTATTGACAAACCTTTACTATTGTGTGTTTTAGCCTGAACCAGGCTATCTTTATGACAACAATTTCATTGCCAATAAGAAAGTCAAGTATGGTTAATATACCTGGTAGGTTTTAGTTTAAAACTACTTAATTTTAATCCAAGACGTTTGTTTATATAGGAAAACATGTATGCCAGCAAAGATAATAAAACACTGTTAAAAAAACACAAACATTAGCATCAGCTTTTACAAATACAGCTATCGTCTCTGTATTAGCTGCATTAAAAGTAACTTAATAGTTTAAATACAGTTGTTTTATAGTCATCTTCAGAATGTGGAAGAAATGTTTGATAAGGTTTTCTTTCACCATGATTAATTTTTTACCCTCAATAATCAAACACTGGGCCATTACTCTTGGTTTTCTCACTGTTTACTCCTTGTCTTTGAATCAGACATCATGTCTCCTTCTAAATCCGTGTCCCTTTCTCCGCCGCAATAGTAGTTCTTTATTTAGACCCATATTCCTCCCTCCCCTCTGTCCCTGTCTTTGTCCCACTCCAAAGCAGACCACTGTTGACGGGTCAGTGACCGGAAGCCAAGTACAAATGCATATATTAACTGGGAATATGTCCACCTACCCATTAAAAATGTATAACACTGCAGCATTTACTTACTTCCTGCCCTCTAGCACATAAACAATCTGTACCATAAGAAATCCCAACATGCATTGATGGTGATACATTGTGTTTGGTTTGTTATTGTTTCCTGCTGGCCATTCTTAATCAGCTAAACATCACTCTCATATTGACCATATTAATTATCATTTGCCTCTGCCAACTGCATCACTAGAGCTGTTGATTTGAAACAATATTCAGTGCGCTAATAGAGATTATAATTGATGTTAACAGATTACCACAGTGATTAGGTTTGAATGAACACAAAAGGATTACAGTTTGTCTCACTTCCACTAGAACAAAAAGCTGCATAAATGAGCATGAACATTTTTTTATGTAGCCTAGCTGTAAAAACGAATACGATAAATCAATTTTCAAAAAAAGAAATTCAATTAATCGTAAATACAAAAAGGCCTCTAGTAAAACAGCCCCTGGCTTTAACAATGTTGCTTTAAAGTACATCTCATTTTGTCTTGGGCCTAAAGCAGGACGTTTCAGACCCCGTTAAACTCTGGTTGGGTAATGTCAGCACCTCTGTAACTCGTTTACTCTGTGGTGCAGACTAGAGAGTGTTGAGCTACTTAAGACAATCAAAGAAAATGGCCACGTGTCTTTAAATGAGTCTTGAAATTTAAAGACACGAGATTTTGTTAAAATGTAATAAAAATGACCTTTGAGCTTGCTAAAAAGTGCACAAATGTTATAGAAATTTTTTCACAGTGCATATGAACACTTTTGTTTTTGCATCCTTAGTTACAGTATATGAACAAAATGAGTAGGTTTATAACATCCAGGTTTACATGTTAATGCTGTCCACACCACAGTTTAAAAATGATCTTTGATTAGGCAATTTTAAGTCTTGTTTAAAAAATAGCTGCAAGCCACTATACAAAACATAGTCATTTTTATACTTCTCCATACCTTAAAATCAAACCTGGCTGTGTCTTAAATAAAAAAAAATTCTATCTAGAGAAACTGTTAACTGCTGAATATCCATATCCCACTAAATAACCTGTACACACAGCCACATCCAGCCTCTATTAGTTAAGGCATTTTTACTTGTTGTGTTTAATGAATTCATAAAACCAACAAAACGTCTTTTTGGCTTGCATTGCTGATAGAAGTTGTTCAAAAACAATTCCCACTGGCTCAATTGCAGCTAAAGCAATTTGGATTGGACATCTTTCTCAATTGTGATTTCTGACTCCTGAGGCAAACTGAATTAAATAAAAACTTAACTGATTAAATGTTGCCTTTTCTTTTGTACTGTCTTTTTAATGAGTATAATGCACTTTGTGTTGACTGGTTCTAACTGTAAGTAAAAGTCTGACTAGAACTACAAATACTTTCCGTGTCTCAAAGGTTTTCTGTCTTTCCACTGACAGGAAAACCAAAGACTATACTATACTATTAATACTACTATACAATGCTACTTTTCACAGTTCAGATATTTTTTCTCCAGAAATGTAATTTATCAGTCACTCTCTTGAGGTCCTCTTCAGTTTCTAAACGAGCGGATGAAAGGAGAGCAACATAGTTGTGCAGCCCTTCAAAGCATACCAAGTAAGGTAAAGATCAAGGGATGTCAGCTAGCAAGAGAAACTACCCACAGAGTTGCAGAGAGTATCTCAGCGGAAGGGTCTTTTCTCCCATTTTCATTTTCTCCCTGGTTTCCACCGTGATGTGAAGGGAGCCTGCGGTGTGTTTGACTGCTTCTGTCTGTGTAGCACTGAGAGAGTCCATGTGTGTTCTGGGTGGAGGTTGTACAACTACAACTACCCTACTCACAAAAAGTAAAGATTTTTGGCTGTCGGGTATAATTTCAGGATGAGCCCAAGATGTTTTCGTACCTTAACAGGTGAACTAAATGTGACCTTCTCTAAGCTTTTGAATGCACCTGTTCAACTGTTAAATGTTTCAGTACATTTTGCACATGTTGCTGTTCTCCAGACCTGAATCCCATTGAAAACCTGTGGGATCAACTGAGTCGCAGTGTAGAGGCTCGAAACTCTGCACCCCAAAACATCAATGACCTGAGGGTTGCCCTTCAAGAAGAGTGGGATGCCCTGCCTCAGCAGACCATAAGTCGACTTGTGAACAGCATGAAACGTCTTTGTCAAGCTGTAATTGATGCTCAAGGGCACATGACCAGTTATTGAGACGTTGGCATTTTTTGTTGCGGTGTACACACCACTGTTGTTAACTTTTGTTTCAACAAATTGTTTGAGATGAGGAAATCACCAGTGCATCCTTCTACTTAAATGTCCTACTGTCGTCATATGATATCAATGCAGCTGGAACTTTTACATTTTCCACAAATTTCACCCGAAAGTCAAATATCCCTAACTTTTTGTGAGTAGTATATGTTACTGTGTATCTCTGACAACTTTGTTAAACAATTTGTCAGTTTTATCTTTTTTTTTTAAATAATAAAATCATCTGACCCTAATTATGTACTACGATAAGTATTATGAGGGTCGACATAATCAACAATTGACTAGAAAACTTCCCAAATGTTAGGTTTTAACAGTTTTAAAAAAACAGGTATCATTGACTTCTACTTTAATATTATGTGCTGGTATATATCTGTCAATATGCATTCTGGTTTTTAGGTTGTAACCTTATAAACTGGGAACAAGTAAAAAGCAAATGCATTTCAACAAGTCACTGTAAGTTTACGGTGTTACTGAAATAAATGTTAGAGTTTTTTTAGTATATTTAAAATGTGTGAGCTTATTAAAGCTCCCAACGTTAGTCACTCAGATAAATATAAAATCAGCCCCATGGACTGGTGCACTAAACAGCATACTGTAGGCTTTTAGCCATGCTGACTTGAAATTGAAGGAAATGCATACATGATACATGACTTTAAATAATTAAATATATACCGTATAAAGCCAATTAAAATTACCTCTTTTTTTTTGCTATCCCCAGTATACCTCATCCCTAACATACGATGGTGTCCTTGTAATGGCTGAGGCGTTCCGCACCCTACGACGTCAGAAAATCGACATCAGTCGGCGTGGCAATGCTGGGGACTGCCTGGCTAATCCAGCAGCTCCTTGGAACCAAGGGATAGATATGGAACAAGCACTGAAACAGGTGGGGACAAGTTCAGGTATGTAGTTTGACAATAGGTAAAAGTAAAGACACAGGCCATAGCCCTTTTACTTTTTTACTGTATGGAGTTAATCATAATTTGTTTTATTTCTTAGTCTCTCTCTCTTGGCCTATGTAATATCAAAAAGATACCTCGGTCTTAATAGGTTAAAATATTCGGGAGTCATCAGGAGCAATGAACAAATCATAAAAAAAAACAAAACTTCACTGTGATGCATTTTTTTTGCTCTATGCTCTATTTAAAAAACTGATCTGTTATTATCGAGCTGCTGGCTGTGAGCACAGCTGCGGCTGCTCTCCGTGGCTTTGATCCTAAAGCTGGAGCTTGGTGGTTTTTGCATGAACTTAGTTTGCCGCCGTAAATTGAACTATTGCTTTTTTAAATTTTTTTTCAACATGTGTTTCAAATACCTCCTAGGATTCAGGATTTTAGTAAATTTGATAAAACCCTTTGTTGTAAATTGCAGCCAATAAAATAAAAGTAAATCAAGCACAATCATTGCCACTGTCATATGCACAGAATTGTTGTTTGTTTTTGTACTGCACTCTTTAAACATTTTGACACCATGTAATAATTATGACTATTACAAAATTAAAGACGTCAAAAACATTGTTATTATAACTGCAGAGTACAAACTTTCTTCGACTTAGAACCACACATAATGTTGTCCAATAACACTGAATGCATCTCTTTTTTTTCTCTCCATTTTTTTTTTTTTATTATTGGATGGGATCATCATTCTGTTAAAAGAACCATTGGTCCATTTTGTGGAAAAGCAAAACCTTTTTTTTAGTATTCCCTTTGATTGAAATAAATAGGCCCACAGCATCTTAGATCCTCCACCGTACCTAACATGTAACTCCACTCATTTATTTTTTGTTGCTTGCAAAACATACTTGGGCAGTTTGCTGCCTAATATCTCTGTCACATCATGAAAAGATAGACAGTGTTGCAATTACAATCTCATTAAAATTTAACAAACACTAAATGTGTTTATGTACGTGGTGGTAGGACAGACTTTTTTTTTTATATCGTTTAAATTTTTTCTTTTACTATTCCCACTACCAACAAATATTTATTTACTCACTCTAGGTGCGTATTCAAGGCCTTACTGGAAATGTTCAGTTTGATCACTATGGACGGAGGGTTAATTATACTATGGACGTCTTTGAACTGAAGAGCAACGGACCACGAAAGGTAGGTACGAAGATTGTTTTTATTATATTTATAGTTTTGCAAAATATAACAAAACGCAGCATTTTGTTGTAAATAGTTAACATGGTTGAAAAACAATACTAAAAAAAGAAAATTCAAATTACTGGTATTGGCTGGTAAAGGATGAGCTGGTTGGACAATTTTGAGTTGGAGATAGGCTCAAAAGGACCAAAAGGACATTAAAGATGAAAAACATAGCTTATGGGCCCTGCTTATTTACCTGGCCTGAACCCAGTTGAGAACTTGTGTCCAGTTCATAAGTGGGAGATTTACAGTACAGGAAACAAGATTACCTTGTCTGAGAAGGAACATTTTAATTAATATTAGAAATGTTTGTTGAAATATTTTGAGCTGGTTGTTTTTAATTTTCACTTAAACAGTTTAAAAAGTAAGATGAGAAATACTATGTTTTTCATCTGATTGCACAATAATCATCCACAAATAGTTTTTCTCCTAAAAAAAAAGTCAAAACCTACTTAAAAAAAGTATCCTTTTTTAAGTAAAATTACATTTTGGATAAAATAAGAGAGCTGTCCTTGATGACTGGTAAAAATCGCCCTCAAAGGTAGGACTTGCCTAATAATTGTACTTTACAATCAATCTGAGAACAGAAAAGTCTATAATTTCCCAGGTAAGTTCATTGTGGCAAAGACTAGGAGCAACTTACTGAAGCTGACAGTTCATATGAATTAACACACAGCTGAAAGATAAAATAACAAAATAACATCATATTGAACCAACCTAATTATCCCTTCGGCAGCACTGTCCGTTTATTGTTAAATTCTGGCTCACTTTCAAGATAAGGTATTGCTCTAATGGGAAATTTACAGAAGGAAATCAAACAGCTGACTTTTTTTTTCACCCACATACACACACCCTTTGCTTCCTCAGATTGGTTATTGGAATGACATCGACAAGCTTGTGCTGGTACAGGATGGAAATGGTCTTTCCAATGACAGCTCAGGGATGGAGAATCGGACGGTTGTCGTGACAACAATCATGGTAATGTACACTGCCTCTGATTCATATTCCACATGGACTATTTATGTTGATATTTTAAGAAAGGTGCCATCATGTGCCATTTAAAAGCTGCTGAAAACCAACAACATTGCTTTGTCAACATCATACTTTCTCCCAACTCAACTAATATAAAAAAAAAATTATTGTTATTTCAGAAAGATGGACACTGTTTTACTGTTGTAGAAGTTTGTAGTACCCTTGCACAAAACACAAAAATTACATTTTATTTTTTAATCTTCCTGCTTTTCTGTCTTAACTGTTGGGCCAACAACACTCAAGTTATAGGATGAGTTCCTATCTCCTGAGCCACTGTCTCAAAATCCCCCAGCACTTAGAACAAAAAAAAGCATATTTGCATATTGACAGGCATATTAATAGAGTAAAATAAAAATATTTGATTAAATTTTTCAGCCTGGCACGTTGTTTTGGTGCATAAGATCCTAAATTCATTTTCCAACAAAATAATAGTATTTGTTTTTTTTCAAACAAACAGTATACTGTTTCAGATTTATGCCTATTTACAAAGACTATTTCAAGAGTTCATTGAATTTAGATGGAACTGGAATCTTGTTTCTGAGAATGGGAGCATCATTGCAACAGACACTGAATGATATCTGTATGCCCTCCCATGCTAGGGTAGCTTCCAATGAGCAACCCCACCCAAAAAATCTAATGTGGACTAAAGTTTGTTGCTATAGTTTCCCAAATCTGAAGTTATAAGGGGGCTGAAGTTCATTTCTGAATTACATTAAATTGCAATTATATTACATTAAATTACCTTCCTGTCCCAATGTTGTAGGACTATGCAGATCACAATGAAATGAAGTATTTTGAAATAGGACTCTAACGCTATGTGTATTGTTTTGGAGCCTATGATCCCCTTAATACACTTTTCTATGTCGTTATACGTACAATGTGAAAATGTTGAGCTGATTTATTTATTTATTTTTTGTTTGTTTTTCTTTTTCTTTTTTCTCTGCGCAACTCTTGAGTGCTGTCAGCTATTTATGACCAGTGATCTGTGGTTGAGGCAAGCTTTCTGAAACTGGACTGTATGTGTTGCCCCAGGGAGCCTTTAACTTTGTTCTGTATAGATTCAAGGTCCCCAATGCCAAATGCAGCAAAGCAGGTAGAAAACAAAGCCAGACTCTGTACCGGTATGTCTGCTGTTCTTGTTTGTTTGTTTTTTTATTGTCACTGAGACTTCAACATGAGTCTTTATAAATTCCAGTCTAGCCTTGTTTTTTTGTTTTTTTGTAATTGTAGATCTGTAGTTGATCCTCTTTATTATGGTCCATTATAGTTACGAATTTTGTAAATATAAGTAATGTACTTTGAGTCTAGACTTCATTCACCTCATATTTTTAAATATATTGGAAGCTATGGTCACAGAAATATTTAGCTGCTTCATAATGATGTTTTTGCCTTCATTAATCGCATCATCATCTATATTTTTGTTGTGTATGTGCTCTTCACAAAGCTCTCACCTTTGCTTGCTCTGGTCCATGTTCAGTTTAGGTGATGATGGTAAGAAAAAAAGTTGTTAATTTGTAGATATATGGTTTGAAACACAGCTTTAATGAAAGGGTTAGTATTTTCTTTCATAAAAAAAATCAACGTCTTATGGATTGATAAATAAATGTTTTATGGATTAATAAGTGTGATTAATAATTTTTATTAATAAAATTATCTATAAATCTGGATTTTTTTTTTTCATTTTATTTGGTTTTATTTTGTTGTAGTTTCAGTTTTAGGAATAATTAGAAAACATGTTTAGCCTCTTGTGATGGAAAGAATTCAGTACTACTGGACTGTAGACACTGTAGACATATACCAGAATAAAACCTCTATTAAAAGTGTGTAAATTCATTAGACAAATTGCTCCACCTTGCAGCTATCAAACTGATGAGTCATGATAAAAGCTGAAGTAAAGAAAGATACATTTAAGGCTAAGTGACTAATCATTAAAGTACATACTTTCAAGACATAAGACCCCAGCATCAGGGGGTCTGTATGTGTGTGTGTTAGTGTAGATGGGTGTGATGCGAGAAAGGAGAAAACGGGAGGAGAAAGATTGATCAGGCTCAAAATTGGATGCAGCAATGTCTAAATGACCGGTCTCAAAAATGACGACCAGAAAAAGTCATCTGGAGCAGGAATAAAGGCTAGTGCACACAGCTGGAGGTCTGGATTTGAGCCATTGGGTCCGTTGCCGGGAAAACCTAGCATCAACAAAGAGGAGTGGCTTTAGCTGGTTTGACTAAATTTTAGGAAGGCAAGAGTTATACATGATGGAGATCTGCCGGTATGCATACGCAGATCTAAAGCTTATTGCTTGTGTTTTAAAGGCCTTAAAAGTCCTATTTTATACTCACAGCAGGTCAAAGGAAAGAGAGTTCATACTTGTGTGTCTTCAACGAACTCCTTGGCAAATATTAGTCCTGATATGTCTCTAAGAGGGCCTCCAGCACTATTTTTGCTAGGAGATGCAGTTCTGTCAATTTGTTTCAGTAAAATCAAGGCCCAAGAGGAGCTAATTCTTTATCACCATATCTTTCTAAAAATAAACAAAAGATAATTTTTTTAATAATCTATTTCTTGTCACTACTACACACTAAAGGAATAAAGGTATACAGGATCTAATTTTAGGAGCAATTAGGCCCTGTGTTAATAGGCTGCACAGGTACCAGCAAACTTGTCTGTTTACCCACTTTAGGATTTGATGAAACTGTATCAACACAATCAAGGTTAACATAATGAAATGACAGTTTAAGTCCATAAACATGCCTTTAAGAAAAAAAAATTGGACAGACATTGTCAAAAAAAGAAAAATCTACAAATTACATTACAAGAAAATCTGTAAGCCAACCAAAAGCATAAATGGAGAAACCTAATTTGACAGATATATCAACAAAAATCCTACCAGTGGCAAGAGGAGGCTTAATGCAGCGAAACTAATTTAAGCAGCACAACAATAAAATGTTTGGATAGGATATTAAACAGGACCCAAGCAAAATGTAGGGTAAACATTGTGCAATTATCGGATGTCATTCTTTTATAAATATAATCTTAAGCTTAGGTCAGTGGCCTGTGGTCAATTAGTGTGACAGATTTACCAACTATTGATTTATCCTCTCCTACAACATATATCAAGCAGTGTCAGATATGTCTTGTAGTTGGACTGCTGCTCGAGCCAGCGTGTGATTTTCGTCTATTGCGACGTACTATCTAACACTCCCCCACACTCTTCTTTTTATTGTCTGACTCTAATTATAGGCACAATAACCTCTGTAGCTTGCTTTTTATTTATTTTTGGACTGATATGTTGCTGACATTTGTAACACAGTTCTGCTGCAGTACCAACTTGTGAAGCTGAGAACTTACATCAAGCAGTGTGAAAGGAGTTGCTCTCATATTGACATTGTGTTGTGTAACATGCCAAAGTCCTTAAAGATCTTTGTGTGCATCTGCGTGCCAGGTTAAAAAAAATGATAATGATAGTTTGGTAGGTTACAGCTAACAGGAAGTTATATGAAGGAAACCTTATCAAACTAGGAGTGGTAAAGATTAAAAATGGATAAAGACTCCATGAACCTCTCATTTATGGACTGGAAAAAAAGGGTCAAACCACACCAATATCAACCAAAACAAATGCAAGTTGATATTATGAAGAAATAAGTTATATACAGTTAAGACCTCAAAGGTTTAAGATGTTTTTTTGGCACTCAGAGTGACTCCAGCTGATTGTAGACCTATTTTTTTCAGAAATTTAAAATGTTTCCATCCTGGGATCTTTCCAAAGTGGACAGTAATGGAAAAAACTATTATTGTGCTGAATCCTGAAGAGGACCGTACCTTGAAGGACAACGGGACTTATGGGGAGGGCAAGTGCTGTTGTCGGACTGTAAATTGGTCAGATAAAAACGATCTTGTGTCTGAGCGTTTAAACTCTTTTTATGACCAATCAAGACACATCTGTCAGTATGAAGGACACCGCTACTGATAGAAGGTGATAAAATGCCTCACATACAACCATAGGGATGTGCAATGGCATATAACAAGAAATATAACTTGACTTAATCAAATTTACTATTCTAAAAGATCAAGGCCTTGATGGCTAACAGAATTGTTGCATAAATTATTCAGTGTAGTAAAGTAAGGTAAGCTATATAAACTAACAACCATAGCAGAATATTTTTTTAATTCTTTATCAAATGTATTCTACCAATGTAACAATAGTCCTTTTAAAAAGAAAACATCCATATTTTTGTATTGCTTAACAGTTTTCACATTACAACCCCAGCAATTTTGTATTTTAGTGGGATTTCTTTGTGGATTGACTGACAGTTTGGTCCGAAAGTGTACGAGCAGTGGATACAACATTCTGGCCAATAGTGTTCATCTAATTAAAGGAACATTTTGATCAGCAGAATCTGAACAAGATATGAATTGACTGATGTGGGTTCACAGCAACTTTGCTTTTACTTATAGCACTGAAAAAGTTGAATAATATGAATGATAAGGACACAGGGGGGATGCAGCAGAGGTCACAAACGGGAAATGCCCCTCACATTAAAGCTGGGTTGTAAATGTCTATAATTTCATCTGACTGTCTTGTATGATGTAAAAGTATAAAGGGATTCGCAAGGCAAGTTTCATGTTGCATGTTTATCGAGGAACTATGATGTAAACATGTGTTTAAAACGTTTTGGTAGCTGCATCGTGATGTGAAAATGATTTTCTTCAGCCGATAAAGGGAAGGGTTTGATTGTGAAATGGCTAACTGGAAGAAATGGCTCTAAACCTATATCCAGTACATCAATAGAATGGGTTAGACGAAACTATGTCAATTTATATTAGCCCAGTTAAAATGTAGACTTTAATCCAATTGGAAATCTCTGGTAAGAATTAAATACTGAAAGTTAACGATGCTACAGCAAATAACTTAAGTGGCATGCATTTAGGCCTTGTATCACCGTAAAGCGTTGTAACACATGTTCTTAGTGGAAGAATTTGAAGGAAAAGATTAACGAGGTACAAATAAGGTGTTGCAAAGCGAAAACAGCAAATGTTAACCAAAAGCAATGTTTTCAAATAAATACTTGTTGTTGAGATGGAAATATTTTTTTGATTACAACTAGGACAGAATATTCTTCATTGATTAATAATTTATTTCCTTGTAAGATATCACATGTTAGAGCTGCATAGGCTTTGGTTCTCACGATCCCTTACTTCGTAAATACTAAGCTGATACTCATTAATTTGCTGGCAAAACTTTTTTTTTTTGCAAACATTTGTAACACATTGTAAAATTTACATTCAGTTTATTTAGATAAATTTCATTGTGTGGGTATAAAATATAACATCTCTATTACATACATTGACAATTTTGGTTGTTACTGACAAAAAATTAGTTTAAAAGACACGACAAGTTTTACAAGCTATTTTGTTTTACAACTGACAGGCTAAAACATTTTTTAAGTCAGAATTTTACCTACATCTGTGACATACGAGACAAGATTTAGTGCCTAAAATTCATAGGAAGTGATGTTAAGAGAGCTGCATTGAGACTTATATTGGGGATGATGAGATCTACAAGCTGGAAATAGTTGCCAGAGCACTGCCAGGAGGGAGGGGCACTTGTTCAGTTGGAAGATTAGGCTAATGTCTCATTAGTAGGGAACTCTAAAACTGACCTCAGATCACTATTTACAAATGACCTCCATCCAGTCTGTGCTAATGGATTTCACATAAACACAACTCCTTCACAGTTTAATTATTCCCCTTCCTCTATAAACAAAAATAAAGGGGGACTAGTTGTTGGATCTGAGCGCATCCTTGGCTTACATTTGATTTCCCTTGACCGATCTGCTGCCTTTTTATAGTGTCCGTCCCCTTTAAAATTAAATAGTCTCGACTCAATTAGGCATGCAAAATGATGTAAGCAAAAGCAACTAAAAAGACTCATTTTAGAACAGAGATCAAACAATCCGCTGATACTAGAGCTTTCACATTTGAGTGTTTAATTAAGTAGAATTTCAAATGGGATCAAAATGTCTGTAGTTGGAATCCCTGTAAATACTTATAAATGAAAACCTATACAAAGATAGTGATTTTATGAATCTGCGAAGCCTATTTTGTCAGAAACTAAATAAATCTGCCTAAACTACAAATAAAGAAAAACTAGCACAGATAATTGTGGGTCAAATAAGTTTATTGATTTGCAAAAGCTTGGCTTCTGATGATTGTTTTCCATTTATAACTGCAAACATATACATATATACTACATTTACAACAGAATAGCAGAAAAAGCACCTAATTGTCGAATAGACAGAAAATAAAAATGCAAGCTACACATAAAAAAAGGACTGTCATATCAGACAACAGTAAAATACACATTATGTGACACAAAATGCGATAAAGTTCAACAGGTGATTATAATTTTATGAGACAAGGTATGGCCATCAATGGAATCTTCAAAGGCAAAAATTTAAATTTTATATCTTTAAATTTTTTTTTTATAATTATGCTTATTAAATTTCTAGCGGCATTCAAATGCATTTGAATCTTTTTTGCATTTTAAAAGAAGATGAGTGGCAGTTCTGTTTGCCACGCCATTCCCTCTGTGTAGCTGTCCCACATCTGTCCTCTTCTCCTTGTTCTTTCATCTGTGTTGTTTTCTCTTCAACTCATCTCTTCCAATCCCCAAACCCATCGTTAATGCGTCCGTGCTTACATACCAATGCCATATTTCTCTGTGGATGACCTCACCAGGCCTTGACTAACAATTAGCTCAGCCACCTCCTCCTCTTTGCAGCCTCTGATGATGAGGAAGCCTCCGCTGCGACACTGATCCCGACTCTGCAGACAAAGCATTGGAATGAAACAGAGAGCCTCAGCAAAGACCCAAAAGCCAGACCGATACCGAACCTGTACGGAGACAATTGTTTTGTTGTTGTAATTGTTTTTACAGTGTATTTTGTTTTTAAAGGTTTTGTCTGGAATTACTGTTTTGCTTTGAAGTGGCTTGCTCTACAGCGACACTGCCAAAACCATAATGATGAAAAGCAGAATCACACGAGTCGCCTGGGTTGTGCTGCTTTACCTTGCTCTCATGACAAAAGACACAGCTGCATGTTAGCCGAGAATTTCTATGGACTCTGTTAAGGATTGACATTTAGCTGAACAATACCGTCAAACTGTGGAGCAGGATTTTCATTTCAGATCCTTTGCTTTGGTTTTTTAAGGTCAAGGCATTCACTTGTTACCCTTTCTGTTTCGCAACCGAGTTAAATCTAAACAATGTGTTTTGTGTTTTGAAAATAGTCTAATTATTTGATGTATTTCAAGAGAAAGTATGCAAGGTGTTTTTAAGAGATAGTGTCCATCCCCCAGTGTACGTCCTTCACCTTGTGATGCAACCCTCCTTCTATCTTCAGTTTTCTGCTCTGTCACTCTGTAAATGTACTCAGTCATGCCTGCTCAGTCAACTTTCCTCGTCTGGTTTTGAGTTCCCCCCAGGCAAGGTCTGAATAGACACACCAAAATGGAAGTAAGAATGGGAAAACACAAAGTGTATCATGATAAAAAAAAGGTCTTTCACCAAACAGTATAATAAACTATATATTGATTAATATAAAAAGATCTCATAATTTTGTCTGCATTGAGTGTCTGCAGGATATAAAGCGTCAGAGTTGATCTGATAGCCGGCATTATAACTGAGCAAATTTTACACATGAATAAAAATCCTAAAGTGAATATGGTAATAGCAGCGCACAAATGTTTTCACCATACACACATATGACACATGAGGCCATCCTAAAGTGGGGTTCTGTGCTCACTTGCATTTAATGAGATATGAACTCTGTAATATACTTTTTTAAAGGTCAATAAAAAATATAAACCTTTAAATGTCAACCATAGTCGAACAGCAGAAATCTAAATCTCAAATCTCTTGTCAAGACTACAAAATACCTTTTTAAGTGTGCACTTAAGAAAAATTCTTACATATTTGCCACAGTATTACAGACATGCTTTTTAATTAGACTACACACTTGGCCAACTTGGAGGGATGTAAAACCAACTTTTTGTTAAGTTTTAAATGACTAGTTTCTTTTTTTCATTATCTGATTAAAGTCTTTTTTGTAGATAGCCAGCAGACAATGAGGTTGTCACAGCGGCCAAATATACAACAATTATATACCATAATAAGACTACAGCTGCAACTGACTGAATGCCTGGCATGCCTCTATCTGCATATCCACATAAATTTCCCCAAGGCTAATTAAATCTCCTTGCAAATCAGCACCATTTAACATGACAATCTTTCTAAAATGCTGAATTGATGGAGGGTCTTTTTGGCAGGTTAACCGAATAACTGGACATAGGCTGTTTTACTGCTTGGTCTTCAGTGTCTGGCCAACTGGACCAGACGACAACTTATGTCTGTCTTTTTAATCACCCTTACTGTACAGTTTAAGGAAATACATCCATGAACATTTTTTTCATTATTTATATTTTCCAAATGTCCTTTTTCATCCGTTTGAAAAATAACTTCATTACTACTAATTGTTTTGTATTTTCTCCAGGCTTTTTTGAGGCTTGTGGCCAAATTATGATGACACAGATAAATAACCTAGTTATATGTGTTTTGTTTCTAATCATCTCATTTGTTTTGATTTTAGTTTTGCATTAAATGTTATCAATTTGCCCGTGTAATGGAAAAGTATTTCCTAACTAGAATTATGAAAACGACGCAGCCCCTCTGGTGACATGGTTGAAGAAAATAAAAAATTACGTGGCCACAAATTTATAACACGTGGGAACAAGATCCTATTCCGTGGCCATGACTTGTTTAACACAAAGTTAGTAGTGCTCTGTAAAGTTAGCGGTGTCTCCCTCCTATGCAGGCCGATGCAGGTGGACTGATTGCTGCTTCCACTCCTCAGTTTGTTGATTTAGGGACAATAAAGTTCCTAACCAAACACTCTTGAGAGTCAAGAATCAATAGTTTTGTTGCTATGGCACACAATGATAAAACAACACCGTGGATTTACTCTAACGGATAACACAGATGAGACACATCTGTTTTTATTCAAGTTTAACTAATTTTTTTAACTCAGTTTTACTGTAAATATTTGACATATTTCTTCAATAGCTCCCAGGTCATGTAACACACTTAATAAAAAGGATGACAGAATGGGCACACTTCTTTTTATTCAATTTTAACCAATTTTCTATTTTTTTTACTAATATTTAATTTAAAAAAAATTCATTTTTCTTCAAAAGCTGCCACCTCTCTCTACCTACTCACTCTAAATCAGTGTTATATTGTTTCAATAGAAGGCACAGTTGAGACACACTTGTTTTAACCCTGGTTTTAACCCACTTTATATTTTTTATTAATTTTTACGGTAAACATTTGGCATATTTCTTCAATAGCTGCCAGGTCATGTTATCCACTCAATTAAAATCAGTCTTAAATTCTTCTAGATGGCAGAGATGGGGCACACTTTTAATACACGTTTTTAATCCAAATTTAACCCATGACCTGGGAGCTATTGAATATTCCAATTATTTATGGTAAAAATGTACGAATACATAATAATTAATAAAGTCGTGGCCACGAAATAGGATCTCGTCCCCACACATTATTAATTCGTGGCCTTGTAATATTTTTCACCCATGTCACCAGAGGGGCTCCATAAAAAACCACCAAGTTGCCTTTTAATTTATTTGCATTTTTCAAGACATCTGTTTTTAATAAAACTGATTAAAAGTAGACCAAAAATATACCATATTTATGTATCTATTTATTTAAATTCATTAATTGCTTGTTTAAACTGCATTTGTTATTTTAGATTCTCGTTTGTTTAGAATCGTTAAATTGCTTTGTATAATTTAACGATTTGTGCAGTAGAGTCCAGTTATCTGCAACACTTTACCAACTGTACAAATGATAAATATCAGAAAATGTAATAAAAAATGCTGTTTACATTACTCACTCTGTGGTGTTTTTTAAAAGATAATTTATAAATGTAATATTCTGACTGGTCTTGTTTGAAAATACAAATCATTTCCCTTCAAGACAAGAGTTTGAGTTGTGCTCATTATCCCCAGAGTGGTGCTGATGGCCCTGAAGATCTGTTTGAGGGAATTACCTGTTTTGTTGGCTATTGACATTATGATTCATGTTGAGTCAAAAATTAAGCCTCAGGAACTGCTAATGTCTATAATAATAGCATTTTGTGTGGAGAAAGTTTTTTTTTTTTTGTTAGTGTGTATATGTGTGGGTTTTGACGTCAAGGATAATTATTTCTAATTTAATCACGGTTGCAATGTGAACGCTTGTGCTAAGCTAATTATAGTACATAGTATTTCTAAAAAATAACTACATTCTCATTTTAAGCAAAAACAGATTTTGATATTGATTCAGAACTGTTATCTTTATAAATGTACGGTTTGGTTGAGTTGTTTACTTTCAGTCATATACAACTAAATGTTTAATTGTTTCTTTAGCAAAGAAATGCACTTTTGTTGGTGTTTCTTTTATATAATTCGGAAGGCTTGCCTCCAAGCTTAACTTGTTTTCCTTGTAATTATTTTTTTTTGGCCTGAGGATCCTCCTGTAGATAATGTAAAGAACTTTGTCAGAGTTATTTTGCTGCTCGTTTGACCCTCTTTTAAACATCTAAGTGGGTTATTCCTCATTGATTAAACAGGACTCGTGTGGACTGTGAAACAATTTTTTGAATGAACAAATCAATCCACAGCATGTTATCTTTTTCTATGTGTTTTATACCACCTCATAAACTGTTTCATGGTTTAGGAGTGTTGGGTATTCCAAAGGCCTGTTTGTTTAATTAGATGAGATTAGTCTCCTGATTAAAATGGGCTTGATAAGATTTTAATAGGCTTGCTTTCATGTGGATTACAGTGTGAACAGCCTCAAGCTCAATACCATAACTCTCTGCTTCTCAAAGATGCACTTGTCATTTACGAGACCATCTGAGTGTGTACTTTTAAATGCAGCGTTGTTTGTCTCTGTTTCTCATTTCCTTTAATCTTTAACCTCATGCATAAAGAAAAACATCAACCCATTACTACACATGAGCAGGCTTTTCTCTGTAGCTTATATCTTTTTTGTAAAAAAAATTCTACTCAGCTTCTGAGGGGTATTGAGTCAATTGAGAGTCTCTGTGGAATTACAGAATTTCATATAGTCGAAAAAACTTTGCACTGGGAGATAGAAAATGAAGGTATTATGATTGTGCCTTTGTCTGTTTCTCTTAAAATGTCTGTTTTCCTTTTTATCAAAAGGTCTCTTTTAGAATTTAATAGCAGCTGCCGTTTTCAACCTAATATTTGTAAAAGTATGTCTGTTCCCTTTTATTTTTTTTGTGTACCTCAAAACATCTTCATTTTCCTTGCTTTTCCTTATGTGTTCCTCCAAACAGATGTCTTTCTCCCCTATGCTGATCTCTTTTAGGAGGGTCCGTATGTGATGCTGAAGAAGAACTGGGAGCTTTACGAGGGCAACGACCAGTATGAAGGTTACTGTGTGGACCTGGCGTCAGAGATTGCAAAACACATCGGAATCAAATACAAGATCTCTATTGTTCCTGACGGAAAATATGGAGCCAGAGACCCGGAGACTAAAATATGGAATGGAATGGTTGGAGAGCTTGTGTATGGGGTAAGGGCTGGAAGTCTGTCAAATTTAACCTGGTTTCTTTCTTAGCAAAACTAAAATGTGTCACTGTGTTATTTAAATACAGTTCACAGTATAGAAGAGCATCATAGTAAACTAGAATATTATTATTCATGTATTCAATAATTGTACTTAAAATCTAGTATATATTGCCATTATGCTCTGATATTTCCCAAATATGCGTTTCGAATAATGAAAATCTTAATTTTCATACATTACAACAATAAAAAAAAGGATTTCTGACAGTCCCAAATTAAATATTTTGAGAATTAAATGGCCGATGCATTAATAAGAAACACTGATAAGTTGTCTAATGTCAAGCAAACAGCCACTGAAAAGCTCCACTAGGAGGGTAAGCAACAAAAGCTAAAGATGGTAGCTGCATTTGAGTTTCTGAGGATGGTAAAGAAAATTATTATGTAAGAGCTTGTAGGGGACTAACAAGTTCCACCACCTTCTTGTGATAGGATAGCTTTCTGTAACACCAATCCAGAACGAGTGAGACAGTTCACCTGTGGTTACGATACAGGGGATTGGACTCACCCTCAGTGAGAAAAAGCCCTTTTTATAGATTAAAGTAAAATTTTACGTGATCGTTTTGAAATCGAAGTTTCAGGAGGGTATATGCAATGAATTTCAATGGTGTCAATGTCCGATGTAATGATTTCGGAAGTAGCAGTGATTTAGGGTAACCATGTCATATGTTGCCGTTGGTCAAATTGGTTTTCTTAAGTCACATCTGCGTATAAGGATATTTACGACAATAAATTCTTCCCTGAAAAGTTTTATGGAGATCATTTTCCAACCCCTGCGCTTACCATCAAAAACGAATCTCTGACAAGCCAGCAGAATGGCCTATCCTGAATGTATGGATTTCTGTCACTAGAAAGTTGAAAAATCACCATAACCAACAATAGAGAAGAGAAAAAGGCTGTTATCAAAGCAACTCTGACTTTTTTTTAAACACTTCCTCACCAACACAGGCTATGATCACATGGAGAAAATGAGCTAGACCAAATACTTAGTGGAGTACATGGATTTGTTTTTGAGTAAGCTGGCATTTGAGGATTGAAAATCCTCTTTTATCAATCCTTCATAGAATTCTTATCTTCTGAGTATTAATTCATAGATAAACCTCTGTAATAGGTGTGCAGACCTTTGTAAGGAAAATCAGCAAAAGTATGGGAAAAATCATGTCAAACTTGTTTTGAACTTGTCTCAAGGCTTCCATCTACTTAGTAACTATGTTTAGTTCCCTCAGAGATGCTGTGTCATGGAGTGGTTATTTATATCTGGGGGATTTGTCAAGGTCTTTAATTATGTCTTTGATTTAATGTACAGTAACAGGCTGAATGTCAACGTTACTGACATGCAGCAGACAATTTCGGTTAATGTTGTTTAGTAAAATGAAATCACAGAATAAGCTACAAAACAGCAGCCAGACCAATTACCCTCCAGAACTTGTAGAGGAAGGTGATTCAAAATGGTAGTATTGATGTATCAGTTTGGATTACCAAAGCATATGGTGTGTTTTAAAACAGCTTTTGAACTTACTTCAAGGAATATTTATGCATATGAGTGGATGTAATGTTTTCAAATATTTCTTTTTGTTTGCCTTTTATACTAAGTTTCCATTCAAGGTTGTGAATGGAAAATGTCACAACTTCATCAATTAGTTACGTTAATATGTGGTTAATGGCAGTATTTTTTGCTATTTTGGATGCGCTGTATGAGCTCTGATTTTTGATAGTGTGATGTTATGACTTCAATGTCATTCTTTCCATCTATTTAAATAAGTATATATTATATATATATATATATATATATATATATATATATATATATATATATATATATATATATATATTTATATATAATTGACTGACCTTTACTCTATAGGCATTCAAAATTTAAAGTCAAAATGTGGCCAAACAGCTTAGAGAGAATTCATTTTCTCAGTTTTTCAAGTTCAAAGTAAGAAACGAACATAAGGTAATTTTACAATCAATTTTACAAACAAAATTGCATCTGATCTTTTGCTTGACACATTTCTTGATTTCTCTTTTCATATGGGCCACAATTCAATCACAAATGTCTATTTCTCAAGGTAACATTTTGAAGAATCCTGATAGACAGAACAAAATGAAATCTTACAACATTTAGTACAACGTTTTCTTTGCTTCTGTGGCCTTAATGGAACAATTGACAAAAAAACATTTCCAATATTTTTCATGCAATGGCAGGTGTTGTAAGGCTTGTTTCTGCAGGCGTTTTTATGGAATATCAGCACTATTAATCTCCTTGGTTTAGGGAAGACCTGGGCATTTTACAGTCCTTGGGCCACATCCCAAAACACTGACACTTAGGAGTTTTGTGAAAAGACATCCCAGAGGATGGAAGATCTGGTCCTTCCAGGTATTGAGACTAAGCTAATAAATTAACTGAGTAAACTAATGGTTTCACAGTGAAAACTAAGAAAATAATATTAACCAAAGAAAAAACAAAAGGTTCAGTTTGTGATTTTGGTATATATAAATTTGTAAATACAATTTTATGCTATTTCATAAACACAGCAAAAAAGCAAAAATGTTTAAAGGGAAAAGGTTTCATTACACCTGCTCAGTGTAATGTTTGGTTGACAGTCCCACACATGTGCCTTACAGTTGATTATTAATGCTGAAGAGTAAATCAACTTTTTTTGAACACTCAACGAATAATGTAATTGAGTCATCCGCATATTTATGAAGTTTGAATAATAAAGGAATAAAAACCTAATACATTAACTGGTTTTGTTGAATGCTTTGAGAAACTGCTTTATCTATTCTTTGGAGAATACTTTATATAGAGCAGCTGTTTGTGGATCATAATGCACATTAAAAACAGTAATCTGACAATCCGAATGTCAAACATATAAATGTGACAAAACATATAAAGTGTACTTCAGCAATGTGTTATATTCTGCGTTTTAAGAGGAGCATTTGGGCACAGAATGATAGATATTATAAAGCTTAAATTCATTTTTCTTCATTATTCATTTCCCTTTTTTGTATGGAAAGAGGTTAGAAAATTACAGCAATTTCCCTCTCCTTACTATATTCATAAAAGTAACATTTTTCTCCTCATACAGATACAGTATCGGCTGAGGTTTTATATAATCAAAGTAAATCCTCTGAACCAGTTGCAGTTCAGATTTTCATAGAATTAATTATCACCTCATTCAGATTTGGCTTTAGATACTTCAAGACTTGTGTTCTGCAAGAACAAGCATTGCTGTATGCTGTAGTTAGACCGTGCAGACTCATTTATATTCTGGATGTATCCCTCTCCGTCCAACGTTCTGTATAAATTATTCCCCGTGTTATTCTGGTTCGCCCTCTTCTTCCTCTGCGTCTTTTAACCTTCTCTCTGCTCTCATCTCCAGTACCAGTTATGTTATGTTCTTCTTTTTCATTTTCTTCCACGTCTGCATTATATGTAACCTCAGAGAAATTAGATATGCAATAATGTGACTGATATGAACTTCCGCCCTTTCCCTTCTTCTCAGAAAGCAGAAATTGCTGTGGCTCCGCTGACCATAACGTTGGTGCGTGAAGAAGTTATTGATTTCTCTAAACCCTTCATGTCTCTTGGAATTTCCATCATGATCAAAAAGCCTCAGAAGTCTAAACCAGGTGTCTTCTCCTTCCTGGACCCACTTGCCTATGAGATCTGGATGTGTATAGTCTTTGCTTATATTGGAGTGAGCGTTGTCCTGTTTTTGGTAAGGAACTAATAAAAATTTAAGTGTGTGGGTATAGACATAAGCTTTTAAACTGTTTTGTTGATAGGTGAAAGACTCAGTGTCATATTAAAATGGTTAGATTGGCCAGAAATATCAGAAAATTAACATGTGTATCCATCATTTACCAAAACGATACATAAAACAAAAATATAAAATATTCAGTACCTATCCTCTATGATTAGCTTAGCATATCTCTTATCTTGCCACCAGGGTTTCTGCTTACTCTGGGAAACATTTTTCTTTTACATTAGCCAGAACTGCTTTCTCCAAGGTCTTGTCTATAATATCACGGAGAATGTTTTTCAACAAAAACTTTTCCTCTTAAGGTTACACCTTTATACTAACTGGTAACCATTCCTTTTATTTAATAGTGGTACTATATGTAGCATGACGAAATGAGGTAGTTTGCATAATTCAGAAGGGAGTCAAGTGAATATGCTAAGGGAAATGAAAAATATTTGCGTATAAGACAAAATATGAAGTATATTTGTCATTCTATTATAATGACTGGCTTTGCTTTCATCTTTCCTCATGATTCCCTAGAAAATTTCTGACGCTTCTTCTACCTCCGCTGATCCAGGTAAGCCGCTTCAGCCCATACGAGTGGCACGCAGAGGAACCGGAGGAGGGTACCACGGAGCAGGGCCCCACTGACCAGCCTCCCAATGAGTTTGGCATCTTCAACTCTTTGTGGTTTTCATTGGGAGCCTTCATGCAACAGGGCTGTGACATCTCACCACGGTTGGTGTGCTTGAGGCTGTTACGGTGCATTTGTTTGCATGTGTGAAGCAGAGTGATAGTAAAGTAATATGTGAAGCAGACTCAAAGAAAAGTAAACATTTCAGCTCTGAAGCTTGTGCAGAAGTGGACATCACTGTTTTAAACGTACTTTTAATGTTAATATTGTTATTCCCTTAGCAAATTGTTTTGTAAAAAAAGACATAAAAAACCTAGAATCAAGACTTTCCATAATATTGTTTCAATAATAGTTTGACAGAATATATGGGCTGAAATTGTCAAGGAACTGGTTTTAGGACCCAAGTGCAGTACAACGTCAGGTAGAATTTAAAGTACTTTATTTTTAGGCGTAGCAACAAGCAGGTAATTTAACTGGCAGCAGGAAACAGTCTTTGGTTAACTCCAGGCATCAACAGGAAACAAGGAGACTGGTGAGTCCTCACAGCGTTGGCAACAAGCTGATAATTCACCTGACAGCAGAAGACAGGCCTTGGCAAGCTCTAGACACCAACAGGAAGCGGGCAGTCTGGTGAGCGGTTTAGCTGGTTATCAGCCGAACAAACAAAATCCAAAGGGGACAGGCAGAAGGTCGGGGCAGAGACGAGAAGACATGGTCAGAGGCAAGCTGGAGTCGAAACCGAGAATTTAAATCAAGAATCAATGCTGGAATGAAGTGCATGCTGCAACGACAATCTGGCACTGAATGAGCGAAACACTGCTGCTAAAATGCTGACTGGCTGACGATGAGCTGCAGCTGAGGGTGAGCAGGTGTGGAAGGTAGGAGCTGATTAGGAGCTGCTGCAGAGAAGTGGGAGACCTCACACACCACAGCCAACAGGGCAGAATGTGACAGAAATATTTATTTTTTTACTGTTTTTTATGGGTAGGTAAATAGAGGCTAGCCGTAAAACACAGCAATAAAATTATTTCCAATGGACATCTAATTTTTGGATGGTACTGTGGCATTTCAGACTATTCAGTGTAATTCACCTTTCTTTGCACTTTCCAGGCTTCCACTGAACTTGTCTGATACACCAACAAAATTTGGCCAAGACATATTTAAGCTGTTCTAGACAGAAACGAAAACACAGAAAAACATGCTCCCACATGCAAACTAAAACCCCCCAAAAGTGATAACGCCTTAGTACATTTTATTTCACGGCTCCTGTGCGGATAAAGGTTTTGCAGAACTCTAGGTGTATATGAATGTTTAATAAAGCAAGGAGGAAGCAGAGTCCAGCTGTAATTTTAGAATATTTATACGAAGATAGCATTTTATAATTGATAACCTGAGAATGCAGTTTACTGAAATATTTATAAAATGCTTCCTCAATACCTTTGGGGAGCAGATCTAAGGAGAAAGGTAGCAGCAGAGAAAACTTCACACCACAGCAAAACAAAATGCATCTTCCTTTGTAACTCTGTCATTCCTACAACGTCTGCTCAGTACATTGTTTACCAAATGAACCACCGTTACTCAACATGAAGTGTTTAACTACACATTTATATTTAAACGCTTCACGTATGTACAAAGGTACTCAACGTAACCACCTCACATCTAGTGCCATATCGATGTGGGACATGTATTCCTGAATGTGGCTAACGGAAGTCCGGCAATGCAAATGGATATTCTTAGAAGTTGTTGTCAGAACAACAACTCTATTGGGGTCATTAAGGCAACTAATGGGATCATTAATATCACAAAGGTAATTTGTCCTGACACAGACCCAGCTCCAGGATAATTTAGGGACTAAGCAATATTTTTTATTTCAAACTGATATCTAAATAAATGTTTATGTAACCTTGCAACTGATGTAACCATAGAATATAATGATAATTGCAAAACAATAGCTAAAACAGTGACATGTAATTGTGCTTTATTTACCGTGGCTGAGAACTTGTGCTAGGTTTTGCATAAAGCATTTTTGCATAAATCGTAGAATCTTCCACTCTTTAAAGCACATAAACACCAGAAACAAAGAAAAAACGGGGGGGTGTACACGGATATGTGACTGCACATATTCAGCCCTCTTGCGCCGGCTCTGTTCTGCCTTCTTTTGGGTTAATATTTAGCTTATTGTATTTTGATGATACATGACAAGACAATACTGTTGGTGCCGCCTAACCTGTTTTGTTTAATACTTAATATCAATGGATTCTTTCACTCTCTTAAAGTACCTGTTTTTCCATCCAAAAGTGGTCACTTTCCCTACAAATTTAAACCAACTTTACCCGAACATTTTGATATTTTATACTGGTCACTCCTTGTGGTGAAATATTCTGCTAAATTTGTGTTCGGATGTTTTCTCATCCACCATGGTTAACTGTTATGCATGGATTATAAGGGGAGAGCATCAAAGGTCTGAGAGTAGGAGACTTCTATCCCACATTTTGAAATGGAATAACTTTTTTTGTATTAAAGGTTCAGGAAACTGGATAAAAAGTCAAGCAACCTTCTATTTAAGAATGTATTTTTCGCGTCTTTGAATCATTTTGTTTCCTTGGCTCCTTATGAGATTCTCCTTCTGTAATTTCTGTTACCTATCCTGTCATCTCAGTTATTGTTACTTTGTTTATGTTTTGATCTTTAGTATTACTGTTTTAAACTATTTTTGCTGTGCCAGTCTTAATGTTATAAGTAGGCCATTGTTATCAAAAAGACTTGGACTTGATTATCCTTTCCTTTCTTCTGCCTGCGTCTGGTTCCTCAAATAACCATAACAGATAATAAGTTTATTTTCAGTGTTAACAATCATTTATGTATTTTCATTATAGCAGGATATGTTCTTAGAAGCAGGTGAAGAAGATACTTTGCTAAGGTAGACTGTTTTTAAAGCTTTAAATGGATTGGCTCCAAAATACTAGAGGGGACAGGGCGTTCTATGCTGTTGGTCCCAAACTCTGGAACGCTCTGCCCCTCTGTGTTCAAACTGCAACCACTGTGGAGTGTTTTAAGTCTCGTCTGAAGGCCCACTTTTATTCTTTGGCTTTTTTTTTATCAAAGTATTTTTATTAAGCATTCAGTTAGGAAAAATACAATTTCAAATATATTACAACATTTTTCCCTTTTAACCCCTCGAACAACCCGTCCTGTGGCACCGTTAAGGATAATAAAAAATGAAATTAAAATGATTGTATATGTTCACAGTGTATTAATGCAGTGAAAAAAGTGTGGGATCCATAACCTTGATGTGATTCAGGATAGGTTGCCAGATACTGAAAAACTTTGGTTGGCGGGTCTCTGTCCTTCCACTTAAACAAAATTTGCCTTCTAGCAAGAAGTGTGGTATAAAAAATTACATTTTAAATTTCATGATAAAAATGTTCATGTTGCAACGATATTCCAAATATCGCGATTGTGACCTCTGGCTTAATGTTAACACTTAAAGCATCAGGAAGAAATTTGAAAATGGACTCCCAGAAATTTCTCAGCTTAGAACAGAACCAAAATGTGTGTGATAAGGTGCCCAGTTCAACTCCACATCGATCACAGTTTGAGTCAATGTCTTGTTTAATTTTGGCCAATCTGACTTTGGACCAATGTAGTCTATGGATAACTTTGAACTGAATGATTATTCGCCTTAAGCAGATGGATGATGCATGAATGTTTCTTAGTATTGATTGCCATATGTATCTTCAGAAAAGTCTGTAGCCAGTTCCTCCTCCCATTTCCTCTTGACGTCTGTTAAAGGTTCCATGTTGAAAGAGTTAATAGCCGTGTAGATTTTGCTGATGAGTCCTTTAGTGTTCAGCTTTATATCCAAGATGTTTTCTAAAAGTGAGTCCGGTGGTTGGGAAGGAAAAGGGTGGAAAGAGGTAGACACAAAACTGCGGAGCTGAAGATATCTGAAGAAATGTGAGTTAGGAATTTTACATGTTGTCTTCAATGTTTCAAATGAAGCAAACTGACCATCAACAAATAAGTCCTTTAGTGTCCTCAGTCCATTTGAGTCCCAGAGAGTCAAATAATCATCAATAATTGAAGGAACAAACATGTGGTTTTTCAAAATGGGAGCATTCAATGACATATTTATTAGATTAAAATTCCTTCTAAATTGTGCCCAAATTTTAAAAGAATGTTTAATCACTGGGTTTGATGAAATATTATCCAAGGATTTAGGCAAAGGTATCCTTGAACAAAGTAATGAATGTAAGGAGGCCGTTTGACAAGTCATACTCTCAAGATTTACCCACTTGTGGTTTTTATAGGATTGGGATGATGACCAGTATAACATTGCATGAGAATTGGCGGCCCAATAATATTGTTGAAAATTTGGCAACAACAGACCGCCATGATCTTTATGTAGTTGTAGAATATTTTTCCTGATACTGGCATTCCAGATGAAGGACGAAATCAATTTATCTAAATTTGAAAAAAAAGTTTTTGTTACTAAAATGGGAACAGTCTGAAATAGATATAAGAATTTGGGTAGAATATTCATTTTTATAATGTTTATTCTGCCTCCTAAGTACAAGGGTAATGTTTTCCAACGCTCAAGGTCATGTTTTATACGATTTAGTAATGGAATTAAATTACTTTTAAACCTGTCCTTATATTTTTTCGTAATCCAAATACCCAGATATTTAAATTTCTTTTCACTTAATTTAAAAGGAATTGAACTTAACATTGATTGTGAGGTTGCTAAATTTATGGGCATTAGTTCGCTTTTTTGCATGTTTACCTTAAAGCCTGATACACTCCCAAACCATCCAGCAGCTCAGTTAAATGTAAGTCTCCTCTCCGAATGCCTTTAATCAGTTTATTACTTCGTATTTCAATTGCTAAAGGTTCGATAACAAGTGAAAACAACAAAGGGGACAGAGGGCATCCTTGCCTTGTCCCTCGTTCCAGCGTGAAATAGGATGATATGTTGTTATTAGTATGGACTGCTGCAACCGGAGAGGAGTACAAAGTGTGTATCCATGACAGAAACCTCGGGCCAACACCAATTTTTTTTAGAGTACAAAATAGATAATCCCACTCCACCCGATCAAACGCTTGTGTTGGGGGTAGTGGGGTAGTGAAGGATGTTGAGGAGCCCGCGTACATTGTGGAATGATTAGCGGTTTTTAATGAATCCACTTTGGTCGTCAGATATAAGAGAAGGTAAAACTTTTTCCAGACGGCCTGCAAGCATTTTGGCAAATATTTTGCTATCTACATTCCACAATGAAATAGGCCTATACGAGCTACATTCTAATTTGTTTTTATCTTTTTTGTGAATTAGAGATATGACAGCCTGTTGCATTGTTTCTGGGAGTAAACCCGAAATTGCGGATTCCTCATAAACAGAGAGTAAAATAGGGGTTAGGTCATTAGTAAATGCCTTGAAAGATTAACTTCGAAACCCATCGGGTCTTTCTGATTTTCCGTTTTGCATGGATAGAATTGCTTTAGAAAGCTCTTCTTTGGAGAAAGATATTTCCAAATCATTAGAAAATTCCTCACAGACAGATGGTAGACTGATCTTACTAAAAAAATTGTCGAAAAGTGTTTCATTTCTAACGGGCTCTGAGGAATACAACTGCGCGTAATACTCTTTATGTCTGGAATTAATCTCCAGAGGATCAGTGATGTTAACTCCATGTTTTCCCTTAATTGAAAGAATGGCTTGATCAGCATGTTGTTGACATAATTGGTGTGCCAACATTTTTCCTATTTTTTCACCATGTTCATATGTTTTGTGTCGACATTTTTCCAAGAGGTTTTCTGTTTGTTTTGTTGTCAATAGATTCAATTTTGTTTGAAAATTTAGGTGTTGTTTGAACAGATCATCTGATGGAGAGTTGGCTAACATTTCAAATTTTCAAAATGTCTGCTTCGATCTTCTTAATTTTCTCATTTGGATTTTTCCTAATTCTGGGACTGTAAGCTTTTAATGATTCCCAATTGAGCCAGAGGATATTCCAGGGGTATTATTTCTTAATACATATTCTTTTATTTCTTTTGAAATAAATGCTATAAATTCTTTGTCAAAAATCAAAACAGTATTAAACCTCCACGGCCGGTATCTGTTACTTGAGACTGGTATTTGGAAGGTCATAAGTAGTGGTGCATGATCTAAGATAACTATTGCCTTATATTCACATTTGTTAACTAATGGAAGTAAAGTGCTATCATGGAAAAAGTAATCAATTCGTGAAAATGTTTTATGAACTGGTGAGTAAAATGAGTAACCTCTACGATTAGGGTTCCGGAATCTCCAAACATCACTCATACCATATGTTTTAAATTACTTGGGTTGAGCGAGTTGGTGGTGCAGTTTTTGGTGAACTTTCATCCATCTGAGATAACGCACAGTTCATATCACCTCAGAGAATGACATGATGTGTATCAATATTTTGTATTTTGGAAATAAAGCTACTAAAAAATTTACTGTCATCCCAATCTGGGGCATATATGTTTGCAAGAATAGAATAGATTTTTTAACAAGAATGGCTGTACCTCCTCTGAGTTTAGAGTGATCAAATGTGTTTAAATGTGTCTCTTGAAGAAAAGCAATGTCTACATCCATCTGATTCAGATGTGAAAGATTTAACATTCCAACTAACTAGATTAACTCTGATCAGACAAGTACCACTATTGGCATTCAATAACTGGCTACCCATGTGGCTTATGATAAAATATTGAATGAGTATTTCTTTTGATATCTAAGCAGAGCTTATAGAATTTCAATCCCATCACAACTCTACAAACATATACAGAAAAAGACAGTAAAACTACTTTTGGTGCAACAGGTATCCCACCCCAACAGTCACCCACAAGAACATGGTGATTGAAACCTACCCCCTTACAACAAAATCCACACATTATGTGTTTATAAGAACTCTAGCGTAGCAGCTTTCTCTGCTTTAAAGAATATAATAGAAAATATGTAAAATATAGAAAAAGCTGTTTCAAAAAATATGCCAAACATTTAGCTTACTGACTTTTATATTGTGCCCTTTACTAATCAAAATGACAAAAACTTATAAATGTAACAAAAACTATTATTGGTCTCGGCTTGCCCCCCATGCGACTCACCGGTGAAGTGCGATGTGATCTGTCAAAGATCACGTCTTTGTCCAGCTTTAAAATCTCTCGAAGTAGCCTGGACATTGATACTGGGGTACTAGAGGTTTCTTCTGGGATGGTTAAAATGCGAATGTTAGACCTGCGCATTCGCCCCTCCATGTCCACGCATTTATCCTGTAGAAATACCACTTTCTTCTCTAGCTGTCGTACTGAGTTTTGTAGTGCCGTGATATCATCCGAACACCCCGAGAGCCCTTGTTCCATGTCAGACATCGTGGATTGGACAGCGGTTGGCTCAGCCCGGAATGCTGCCGTACAGCTAGCAATCTCCGACCGGACTGTTAGCATTAGCTCGTCTTTGACACCCCCAAGCTCTTTGGCTATAACCATTGCAAGCTCATTTTGGAAGAGTGCGGCCATTTTGTCCTTGATTGAAGATAAAATCTCAGTTCTTAGGTCTGTCGAGGCCGATTCAAGTCGCTCCACGGTCCGCTCCTTGGCTGACATCCTAGAGGCGGTGCTAGGTGCCACAGTGCTAGCTTTGCTAGCTGTGGTAGTTGTAACAGGCACGGGTTTAAACTCGTATTTGCGCAGGTTATGAACCATTTATCGTTGTGAAAGAAGGCTCAAATTATGCGTGTAGGCTTTAGACGTACATATACCAGCATATATCAGCTTTTCAGTCCATAGATCAAATAAGATAGCTTTTTCAAGCAAAATTGTGTAGAGCTCGCTCGTCACACAGCCTACTCCCTTGCCTGTTTGCTAGCGCCCCTTATTCTTTGGCTTTTAACACGATATGAGTTGTATGTGTCTTTTACTGTTTTAGCTGATTGTCTTATTCTATTTTTACTTATTTTATTTATTGTATTATTTTATTGTTCTCTTATATTATTTTAGTTTATTTTATGTCTTATTGTTTTATTTTTTATCATGTATTTTATATGTGCAGCACTGTGGTGGACATGTTCCTGTTTTAAATGTGCTATATAAATAAAGTGGATTGGATTGGATTGGAGATTTCGTTGTATGGTTTCAAAACTAAATTACACGAAATATTGCTCATTCATTCCCAGTGGATTCACATTAGCTTTTTTTTGTAAAGAACAAACATTTTCCAGTAGCTGCACAAACTTTGCTTATTTACTCCTCCTCTTTTGCTTTCTCATCCATCTCCTTCACATTCCTGACGCCTGTCATCTCTCTTCCCTTCCTTCTTCACTGAGACTGACAGGCCAATTGTAACCTCAGCACATTAAATGGAAAACACATCAGCTGTGGGCACATATATCCACAAAGGCACAGACATATAAGTTGCATACACAGACACATTTAAGAGAAACCACGCATAGAAGAAAACACCCACTGCTCAGTTTCACTTTCCAGCAGACACATGCGCACTTTCTTGTGACTTACAGGCCCCGTGTATAAACTATAGCTGTCATCACGATAATGTGTTACTTAACATGAACCAAGCGTTTGTCATATAAAACACCAAGCTCTGTCATTTTCAGTACAGCCCAACTTGTGCATAGCCAGGGATTACTGCACTTTTAAAGGCCAGATTACATTCTGACAATAAGAAATCTCTCACTTACGTGTTTGTCCTCCTCTGCTTCTTTCCATTTTTTTTCTTTTTAAATGAGGCAGGATGTTTCAATGCAAATTAAAGTCTAAGATGTCTCTGTTAGAGTGACAGCTCATATGATTTATCTTGTGAAGTCAGTGTGGTAGTTTAATATGTAACAGGCCCCAGGAGATAAACCATATTGATTCGACTGATATCAAAGCTGTATTTAAAAGCCTGGCTCTGCTCCTAGGATAGTGGATGCGTGCACTGGTGGAAGCATGCAGCACTTTTTTATTTGGGTGTGAAAAAAGAAACTAGAACTATTTCCAGGGTTTATTGATTTACAGGCATACAACTATTGAAATAATGTGAATATAGATATAGAATATAGTTTTATTGAATATAGAAAGTCGTAAGAGTATTAAAGCAACATAAAAGCATACACCAGTAGTCAAGTCATACTCACTCATTACAGTTTTATCTAAGGCTATGTTTGATTCATTTACACATGTATATATATATATATATATTTTTATGTTACAAAAATGTTACAAAAACAACATTCAATACATTTTACTAGGACTTAGACGGGGCTATTTCAATTTATGGGATTTGCTTTGAGTCAAGCTTAAACGTAGCAGTACTGGCTAAACAGACTATTTGTTAAATGCAAAAGTGCATCTTCATGTTAACTCCGACCAGGTTTCCTTTCCTTGCTGAAGAAAGTCTCCCCCGCAGCCTGATCCTGCCACCACTATAGGCGGGGATTGTTTATTCGACTGATGGGAACTGGTCGTTTTTTTCCAAGGATAGTGTTTTACACATCTGCCAAAACGTTGAGCTTTTTTACGTGACTGTGTCAAATGAGTCAAATGCTCCCCCTCCACAGTTACCTTGGACTCTAAATATTGATCTCCTTCCGTGGTTTATAAATTTAGGTGGGGACTCATATCTTGATAAGTTTGCAGATATCCCATACTTTTTTGCTTTTTAGAAGATGGGTTGTTCTGTGTGAGTTGTTCACAGCTTTCAAAAATGTTTTATAACATTTACAACGGCAATGTCCTCTGATATGTATAATGTAGTGAGACCATTTTAAACTAGCTCTGTTCTTACTGTCCACAGTATAACCATGTCTTGGTGTCTCTCTGTTATGTCATTTTTGCCAAATGTGGTCAACAAACCTCTAACAGTTGTCTAATGGGGAGACTTTCCTGTCAGAGCTGTGGGTTATTGGCATATAAGGTATTTGGTATACAGCTATGTTGCAAAATGTTCACCACCATGATTGCATGTTTCCTTTCTTCTAGTTCAAGTTAAGTCTGTCCATCAGAGATTGCAAATAAAAATTCACTGATACTTCAGCCACAGCGTAACGCTTACAGAGACAAAAGTGCGTGAAAAAACAATTGGTGTCCTCTGTAAACCACTGAAGCATTTTTGAGCAAACAGAAGGGGACTTGGCGCCTTTTTCAGTGATTTGATTGCGATACCTACCTGCTAAAAGACGCTATGGCTGTCGTATTCTGATGTTCTTACCAGAGTCTACAGCTACTTTCCCCCTTGAGCCTGTGATGGTCCAGCAAAGTATACAGAAACATATGTATGCAACAGGAGCACAAAAATCTTCACTTTCCAAGGATAACAGTGGTGGAGAGACTCCAAACAAAAGATATGTAATCTGGGTGAAAACTTGTTAGTTTTACCCAAAATTGCAAAGATTATAGGTCTTTAATAGCTTTCACTGTGTGTTTTCATTTTAACTTTTGTTTGGTCTGTGTTACTACTGCTGTACTGAACTACAGAGTAGTTTTAGCAGAGCCTCTTTTACCAGTTTCTGATCCTGAAAAAGGCAACCTTTATTTGGGGAGAAAATAAATGTTTCATAACTAGTATATCTAATAAAAAAGACTACATAATATGATCTTTCACTTTAGACTCCAGTTTTTACAGAGTGTATGACTGTTGGGAGGAGATTGGGTGTTTGATCAGGGGTTTTATGGTTGATGGTTTAAGTTTTCCAACTTACAAAAAAGGAAATGACACATTATGACAACTGTTTCTTTATTAACCTGAGCAGCTGTGGTCTCTGAAATAAATTGTAAGTTAATATTTAATATTACAAGAAACTTTAATTGAAACTTGCCTAACATTTTTATGCACCAATAAATAAAGTGCCTTTTTTAGGCAAATCAGTGGTCTCCAAGCCTAGTCTTTAAGATCTACTGTACGACAGGTTTAAGACGAAACCTTGCTCGAAGACATCTGAATCAAATGAATGGCCTAATAGCATTTGTAAAACTTGATGGCATCCTGAAGAAGCAATTCTATATGCTGATAAAGATAATTTAATCTAAAAATTTAAACCTTTTATTGAGTAGGTTGGTGCAGAAATTACTCTAAAACCTACATTTAGAGAAACCTTTAGTAAATAAACCTATTATTATGATTCTTGGCTATGTGTCAGCTCGATATTCCTGTTCTGCTGTTGCTGTAATTAACTTCATCTGATACACTTGAGTGTGTAGCCAATGGCTAATCAAACTTATGTCATGCACCAGTTTCCTTGGCTTTATGCACAACTCTCTAACAGGCATATGGCGCCAGATTTTTTGAAAGCTTTAAGTGAGTAAATATTCAGCAATATTTTCCAAGTCTCTTATTCATGACTAAGTTCTTGTTTTTTTATGAATTTCCCTGCCTTCTGTTGCCTTTTCTAATACCTTATTAAGCTTCAGGTTTTTCTGGACATAAACACTGCTTCTGTCTCTGGACTCCTGTCTTTTGCCTCGCAATCCGATATTTTTTCAACGGATCCCTTTTACTGCCTCTGCTTTCTCGGTTCTAACTCAGTTTCTGTATTTAAAAAATTTAGGTTCAGCCCAAGCCTTGGGTTATCAACCCAAAGCTGTTTCACACAGACCAGCATCTTCTTCCTTCTTTAGTGTGCAATGTACTCTCTCCCACAACCGATAGTAATTGTAACCTGTTTACAATAAACATACCTTTTACACTATATGCTATGTCGGTTGAAAGTTATGGTTCTCCTATCATATTCCTGGTTATCACCCCTAAGGTAAAACAATACACAGCAACATCAAAATTGTCCATGTAATACTTGCTTATGCATATATAGACGGTTAAGCAAACAGCAGTATCAGTGTTTGCAATATTGCAATCACAAAGGATTCTTAGGTAGGAATATTTACAGATGTTTTGTATTCAGAGTAACATCATTCACCCATGTACTTCAAATGCTGAAAAACAGAGGTAGTCCCCTTTAAAAGCTTGATGATCTCTTTATTAAACTGATAATGTTTGACTCTCCAAGCAGGAGACTGTTAAGCCTTTCTAAATGCATTATTGGTTATGCACTGCTGTATTTTCCTTGAAACTCCATGTTTCCCTAAAACAGACTGGCGGCCTGTCCGCGATGAATCCTGTTTCTTACCAAGTGAGTGCTAGAAATAGGCAGGCACTGATGATTAAAAAAAAATTGATAATTATATGACCTATTAGGGGGAATTCCAAAATACTTATTCATAACTGTACTACATTAGTGCCAACATACATACCAAGATAGGAAACAGGAGAGTCCTACCTAATCTTATCTTTCAGTTTCATGGTATCACATAACATGGAAATATGTTAGTTTACTCGAACTCCTAAATGGCAAATTTGTAATTAAATTTTCACTCAAATTAAACTTTGATAAATGCATATAAAACTAAACTTACTCAAAATATGGTTTTCTGTGCTACCAATCTAACCAATCTACTAGTTTCAGAAATGTAGAAAATCCTGGCTTAGTTATAATATGAAGTAAAATTGGCAGCCAGATTTTAGGCATAAATTCACGTGACAGATGAGCCTGAGAGGCACAATGCTCTTGAGATTATAGCTTTTGAAAAGGAGCCATGTCACAAAATCTTACAAAATCTATATTGATAAAGAACATTATGATAAAAAAAATCAGTTTTTACTTGACTTTAAATACATATACATGTAAAGCCATATACTTTTGTTAATAGTGTATCATATTGGTTGCATATAATGTAATGTGAGAGTATAGCAGGTAAGCGTCAACACAACGTATAATGGAGTTTTACCATCAACTGATCTCGTTACTAAAACCCCAAATTAGTTAGGAGTTAAAGAAGAGACACTGATGAGATATGGAAGGAGTTGAATTATCGACCGAAAAAGCCGTTCAAGCCAATTTTTCCCTCAGGATCCCACTGAGAGATCCATGGCAATGAATTGAATAAGAATGCTTCACTGACAAGCGTATAGTGGGAATATTGAGAATGCACTTTAATGAGGTTTCCTATGTCATGGCTGCTGAAGCACTCTTCTACTTTCCACTCAGCTTTCAAACTATTTAAGGCATCTCACAGGAAATTCCTGGTAAAGGAATTTATTCCTGTTTGGTTTATTATTACAAGTCACAATACTGATTCACTTTCTTATTTCATCTACCTATTTTCCTTGATCTATTATCAGTTTTACTTTATTATATACAGTAATTCGAAAAAAAAATAGGTATACATGTTGAGACCAGCTAAAACATGTTTGACAAGTAACAATCACAAAGTCTCAGTTAAAGTTGAAGCTTTGATTGGAGTTTCTGTTATTATCATTTTATTATGCCTTATGTAAAAAGGTATGCAGAGACAATGGATGCATGGACTCATCTTATGCTTAATTCACTATCTTAGTGGCTTAAACTATTTTATTTCCTAAGCCCAGCACAAGTAATATCATTAAAGTGTTGTTTGTCATTGGTTATTTGTTGCATCAGGCATTGTCCTCCACACCATCGCTTTATTTTACATTTTCTCTGACAGCGGAGAGGTGGATTCTTCGATTATTTCTCACCACTGAATGTTAAATGCGACATTTACTGTTGAATTATGATGGAAAGTAAGAAAACAATGCAGGCTTTTAAGGAGACCTCAAACGAATGAGTTCTGAAGCTTTTTTTCTAGCTTTTTGGTAATTTACAAAGGTTTTGTGCTTTAGAGCACAGATTACTGAGTTGTATTTGGTAGTGTTTACCACCTTTACGAACCTAAGGTGATAAGTTATTGTTTAATTCTTAATGGTTCATATCAGTTTATGTTCCAGCATGCTTTTGTTTATTTTTTGTGTGTTAAGTTGTTATTACCGGTCCATTGGTATTCAGTGTGGGTCCCACCCTCTGTGCTGCAGTCATCTCTGCAGTCTTCGAGACACAGCACAACACACACCCTCATGCACTTCCACATTCATTTTCTTATTTTTGATCTATCCATCTTTTTTTCTTTTTTTTTCATCATTTTAATTCACCTCATATTTTTTAGCTTTTAGATTCATGTCTTCACAGATTTTTCACGCTTGTATAATACGGTGGCATGCCTGCCTGCAAAAGGCTGCAAACGATTTCTCTCTTCTGCAAATACAGCAACTTTCTAATCTTGTTTATCTTCATGATGTGATGGCTTTTTTTGGGGGGGGAAAAAAAAACATTAACCTCATTTTATTGCAGTGACCTTGATCAGGTCATTAACCTGTCATCTCTCAGCTCACATGCTTTTGAAATAATAAGTTGGCATGGTAAAACACAAAGGTGGACCCCCAAATTACGGACAAGAAGATACAAAAGCATTTTTCTAGATTATATTTTGAATAAATTGAAGTGAATTGAAATTGAGTGATGAAAGGGTAGAAAGGAAGCTTACTGACTATGAAAGACCGACAGTAGGTGGAGGAAACTGATCCAATTATCATATTCTCAAGAGAGATAAGCATGTCAATAAACATCTGAAATTACACCCTTCTACTTTGATGGGCTTTTATGAGTATTCTGGTGTGTGCCATCTGCTTGCCCAGAGGCAGTTGTGTACTCGCGAAGTATGTGGATCTTATACGGGTTAGTATTTGTAAGCATCATGTGACCGTATGGAGGAAATGTGTGTGTTAAATACTTAATGGGAGCAGCATCTCCTGCTAATGGCATGACTAACTAACTGGAGAATTGGCCAAGTAATAAGTAATGGGTCTCAAGGTCACTGATTGAAATCCAATTAATCATATCAAATCATTTTATTTATGATTTACCTCCTGTATAAATCCCATGAGCCTCTCCTTGTGACTGATCCCTGCTGTTACTTCCATATCAGCATGCAGCAACTAATATTTATTCTGGTTATCATATTTTTCAAGTAAGATAGAGGGCAAAATAATAAAATCCAGCAGATAACCTAAAGTGGCCAAAAAATAATGACTCTAAGTAGATGAAAAGTCATAGTTCAAAGGTGGGTTCACTTAAACTTTCTTAGATCTGAGAAGAAATTAGTAACATTTATTTTCTCTTTTTAATAGAAACTAGTGAATATATGGGTGATTTGTCCAAATGACAAAAATAAAGCAAGTAACTCCACATATTTTGCAGGTGGGTTTATCAGACAGTGTAATAAGTGATGAATCACCAGCATTTCTTCCTGTTTTAGAAAATCAAGCCTAAAAAGATTTTAAATTATTCCCAAAGGAAGACAAGCCTAAAGGAACTGATACACACCCTTCAGTCAGGTGATAAAAATTGGAATGCACTGGATAAGAATATAACTATAGCCTAAAACAGATGGTGTGAGAGAGAAAGCCAAAACAAAAAACAAAAACAAAAAAACAACTATACAGAACTTCATTGATCATTCACACTGATGATTGGGGAGGCGATCTGTTGGCTATCATAGATGATACATGACCTGCGATTCGCCTGTTGCATACCAACGCCAAACCAACTCATAGAGGTGGCAAACACATCAAAGCCATGCCACCCAAACTGACTGATGGAGGGCATAAAAAATAGACACCAAACATTCTCCAAATTTACTCCATGGCCACAGAGTGAAGCACACCTACCTATTCTCTTTGACAATAGATAATCATGTATAGGAGGAGCTAGAAGTACCTAATGGTAACGTTTAAACTATAGGGCAGTCTGATTAATCTCATATTTGATTGATAATCGATCAGAGTAGACATTATATCTTCAACCAATTCAGATTTTCAGGCCTCGGTTTTATATTACACCCACATTTCTTCTCCTCTTGCTATCTTTTCAGTTTGAGTGCATATTAAAACAATGTCCTACACAGAAATTTAGTGTATTCAAAAAACTCTAAGAATGTGTTTAGCTTTTGATGCACTCTGTTTATTTGTGTTGTGTGTGTCTGTATTGGGATGACAGGTGTCAAAATGTTTTATTGCACCAGGATGGTGGCAGGTATTTTTGGCTGAGACATCACCTTTAGGTTTTTATGTTTTTCTATATTGATCAGCAGACGATGTGGGTTCCTTTCATCATATGGGACACTGTTAGCATACTAAGGGTAGTTAACCTTCATTAGTACAGATAGAGTTGCTGTATAGTATAGCATGAGATTAAGGTAAGTTATATTTTGGTCATTTATGTCACATTTCAGTAGCTCCTATAGTGATGTCAGTAATATGTGAAGTTTACATGTTGTCTCAGAGTAATGAGAACCTGGCTGAAATGTTGATTAGTCTCTGCTACGGTATTAGATGGTTAGAAAGATGCTGGAACTTTATTTACAAAAACTGCGTATTGTGCTACAATACTGAAATACAAGATGGCGAGAAATACTTTATGAGGGGGTATTAAGTTGCCGCCAACATTGCACTGTATAATGTTGCATAATAAAGGGCTGTGAGCCATCCCAGTCTCGAGATTACATGTGGAGAAGGAACAAAGTAATGTCTTATACTTTTCTGCTGTGAAAAATCCTAGGCGAGAGGTATAACTTTATGTTTATACTCGGCCAATTACTTGTGTAGTTCACTTCTAAAGTTCAGTTCCGTTTGAAGAGAGCACATTTCCAGCAACAGTTTTATAAACTTAGTCTTTTTTTATTTGCATATTGTTGCAATTACATGACTTCTTTTTTCAGGCTTTTATTATCCTTTTTCAAAGTTGGTGCCGTATGTTTTCTCATTGATGTCAATAACAGAGTATGTTGCCAGTTTTTTTCTTATGACTTCGTCCTCCTTCTATTATCTGACAAGGTTGCTCATTTTTCAAATGGAAACAATAAAAAACTTTTATTTGTATCAACACTCATCCCATTATTAGCAGAAACTATGTTTACCCATCTGTGATGAACATCTGTGTTTTGGGAAAGTTTTTGAACCTTTCAATTAATTTCAACATCTGCAGTTTTTCATGTACCTATTGATGTTTCACTGACCATCTGTCTCTGTCAGTTGATTCCAAAGAATTGTAAATTGAAATATAACAAAAACAAAAAACCTAAAAATATATTCAGTAGGGAGCAATCACAATCTTAGCCTGGTTAATTTAAACAGATCAATATCTCAGAGCAAGTCCTATCATTTCTCTTTTGTGTGTTTAAATGTGAGCAGGAACTGTTAATAAGAGGCGTTCTGCCCATTGAACAGCATAAGAATGCAAACTACTGCAAAAAACAGTTTATGCAGACACAGAGGACATTTACCCTAATAAATTCCTCTTCACAAAACACCAAATATAATTCACAGACTGTTGCATTCAGATCTTATTAGTTATATTGCTAAATTATTAGCTGGCCTCCAATTTAACATTTAGTTGCATGTGAGAGCATGTGATACGCCTATATCTGAGGAAATAAATTCTACCAAAGTTTGTGTAAATAGTCTTTAAAATATGTACTTTTAATAAAGATCCCATGTAATTGAGCAGTAAACGTTACTATACCTCCCTCACTGATTGAAAATCACTGCATCTTCCTCATGCGTTTAACCGAGGTTCTCCAATGAGTAATTGTCTATAAAAGACTCCCACATCTACCTGACGGCCTTGAGAAAAAAATATCATATATCATTTTGAACGAGAGCTGTATTCATAAGCACGCAGCACCCAAGATACCACCTAATCAAACAGCCGTTTACTGAGTCAAGCTATGAAGAATTACTTACTATTATTGAAGCCCATATTAAATTTAACTCGAGCAATACTACTTTGTCCTACAGGCAGCACTTTGTGAATCAATCAAGCTTAGTGGTTACTATGATGCTGTGTTTGAATTGAATGTTCAGCTCGTTTCGCAGTGTGTAGTAGATCAACCTGGCATGTCTCTCGCCCAAATATTATCTTTACAACTGGTGGCCTTTTATGATTTCTACACTTTCTAGTTCAATGCTTAATATTTTATGTAGGTTTTACCCATATGTTCCACTGTTTCTCTTCAACTCTACTTAACAACAGAGTGCTGCTAGACAAGAATCTGTAGTGGGGGTACAAGATCTTAAAAGTCTGGACTGAAATGTTTAAACCCTGTCAAACATATTCATTCATTATCAGACTAAGATGACCTCAGTAAAGGGTTTATCAAGCATGTAATGTCTGTACCTCAGTCAGACTTAGTCACAAACTGGTGGCTGCACATTTTCTGAGTCCAATTTTTGATGCCGCCATTGAAGTTCTCCAGATACATAAGCAGTGCGATTTTTTCAGTGCTAATGTGTAAAATTATTTGGTCTTTTGATTATATTATCTGTGTACAATAGGATATTCTTGCTAGATTTGAAAGTGTATCTATAAATACTTGATAGTTTATAAATTTTGTCGCACAAATGATGTGAAGAAATTTACACCCTTGCTAAAATATTTTCCTTTTTTGATACTATTAGACTAGCAATGTATTTAACCACAAAAAAAACACTTTATCTTTTCTATATTTTCTCTAATAGACTTGGTTTTGTTTGCTCTCTTCACCACTACTTTGTAAAAACGACTACTTGCAACCGAAAGGAAACTAAATTAATTGCCACTTACTTTAGCTTACAATTGGTGGATGAAGGGACTAAAAATGGAGGAAGGAGACTACAAGACGGAGGCGCGGAGTGAGAAGGAGCAGTGCCCAGATTGCAATCTGTTTTGTGAAGCCTGTTATTGTTACTGTTGAAATGCATTTTTAGGCCTGAAAGACAATTGCTTTGGCAGCTCCAGCAGGTTTACAATCATACAAACTTCATTATTAAAAATGCTTACGAAAAACAGGATTTTATTTTGCACATCCTTGACATAAAAAATTAAGCTATAATGTTCTTTTTATTTCAATCTTCCTCTGATCTTATTTTTGTTGTTTCTATCACTCTAAATCATCTTTACCCTTGCCATCTCCATGTACTTTCTCATCTGTTCTATCAAATCTTCTCCTTTATCTTCCTAATCTCTTCACTCGCATTCTCTTAAAACGCATTCCCTCTTCTTCCCTTTTCTCCCTCACACTCATCACTGCCACCCACCCACCACTCTCTGTAGGTCACTGTCTGGACGTATTGTCGGAGGTGTGTGGTGGTTCTTCACTCTGATCATCATCTCCTCTTACACAGCCAACCTGGCTGCTTTCCTCACCGTGGAGCGGATGGTCTCACCCATAGAAAGTGCAGAAGATTTGGCTAAACAGACAGAGATAGCCTACGGGACGCTGGACTCAGGCTCCACAAAGGAGTTCTTCAGGGTATGAACAATGCTGACATACTGTAGGACATTTTGTGCAAAGATTTCATTATGTTCAGACATGTTTAATAATAAAATGGAAAAATCTGGTTATTTATTGCAACTTTTAGGCAAAAGATGAATAAAAAAATTACTCATTGAAATTCCTTTGGTAACTCAGTGTTCCAGGTTGTCTTCAATCAGCTTGTTTTAAATCATAACAATGACGATGAATTTTTGTTGAATATCACTTCTGGAAAGATTTACCCATGTTCCCTGTTATTCTCCATTTGTGAATAACAGCAATTACTCCTAGTGGCTGGTGTGAGAATGGCTTAGAAATGTGTTTGAAAGCCCTGCCATAAAGACAGACGTCTTTGAATCTCCATTGATCACTGTGTGGTCTGATGCTTTTAAACTGATAAACTGTGGGTTATCACAATTAATTCAGCCTTAAAAAGGGGTAGGATTTAGTTTCACATTGGGTCCACTGGTCTTGACGTCTGTTTTCTCTCCATAAATGAAATTCAGTTTTTTGTTACATAACATCTATGTTTGGTAGTTTGAAACATTGAATGGATATCAGTCAAAATACTTAAAGAACCTGACAGAAGAGTTTTCAAAATTAATAGTTATTTCTAAGAGGTTTCCCTCTATGTTGTTCTACTGTTTTTTAAATTGGCTTGAAGAACATATGGAACACTGATTGTAAGAATGATATGATATCTTTTACTTTTAAAGCTTTAATAAGGAAATGCCACTTATATGCTATTTTTATTTAGTTTTGATTGCTTGTTTGTTCAAGGAAATATTAGCCAATGTACATACATTTTGAAGAAACATCCAAGTTGTAGAACAGAGCTGAGCAATGTTTAGCATTCTTTGCATTTAATTATCCTCCCACCACGTCACACAGTTATTAATTGGCTAATTATTATCTGAGTAAATTATACAGCAAATGTAACTAGAACAAGAAAAGAAGAAAATATACAGCCAAATGTTCTGGAGGGAGATTTTAAAGTTAAGTAGCGATTAGGAAACAAAATCAGATGGAAAGGGAAATATCCCAGCAGATAGTTTACAATGCTTTTTGTCCGATGGCGTTTTAGCAAACGCACTGTAGATCGCAGTCACGCCATCATTTCTAATAATACCACATAAATGAACACAATTACAAAAAGCTTTTTTGTCTGCTGACAAGGCCAAAAAATCTGTTGCAATCTGTTTTGTTGATCCGAATATGCTCCATGAGCCACACGAATGCGTTTATGTTTGTATGTCGCTGTGCTTTGCAAGGATACATGCACTGATATTTGTGATGGTTAGGGATGGGGTGGGAGGGGGGGGTTGTTCAAGGAGTTAGTGGCAGACAGTTTGTACTTCTCTGAGAGGCTCTCGCATCATCAACATAACGAGCGTGCTGAAATCTGTGGAGGGTGAAAAAGCAATTTAATCTCCCACAGCTGAGGGGGATTCTCCACCACCATTAATTATCTTTGAGTGTGTGTGTTTGTGTGTATTAATGTGTGTACTAGGGAAGTGCAAACATGCATGTATGCACATTTTGCTAAATTGTTGGTATATGCATGGATGTTTAAATGGCATTCCTTCCATGTAAAATGCATCTGTTCCGTCATGTATTTTAAAAAAAACGTGTGTCTGGGAGGCCTGAAGGTGACTCGCAGCATCCATTTCTTCCTTCACAGCCACACTCATTGTTAAGGAATTTAGAAAAGCCACAGTATTTTGTCACACATCTTTTCCTCCAGGGCTAGACAGTGTTCCGTACGTGCACAGAAGCATCAACATTGCTGTCTTCTCAATGTCTCGGACATTGCACAGCTAGATGAATGAAGAGGCTGCAGAGGATGACGAGAATTTATGATAGCTTTCCGTGGCCAGGGTGAAAAATAAAAGGCAAAGGTTGGCGAGGAAGACAGGATATAAGAGAGAGAGAGAGAGAGAGAGAAAAAATCGGTCTTCTTGAATGTGAATGGCATTATTATAGGATAGGTGTCCGTCACGCACCATCAGCACTCTGACACGCAGCATCCCCTGGTGCTGGTTTCACTTCCTCAGGCCCTGGCTTGTTACTCGCAAAGCAACAAGAGTAACATTTAAATACCAGGAGAGAAAGGGAGGAAGCAAAATGCGAAGAGTGCGTGTGAAGGATGCTTGTTATTTTCACTCATGAGTACACACAATTCACACACTCACGCAGGAGCAACTAAGTTCTCCCTAACACACGTAGACTGGGGAACCAAGCCTTATGTGTGGACTGATACGATGGGTTTTGTCTCTCTAGACAAATGTCTTGTGAAAGAGTCATCGGAATTTGTAACTATTTGATTAGTATGCAACTCTTCAAGTCACTCAAAGAGAGACTGATGTTTGACTTTTTGAGAAAGATATAGTGTTACATTCTAAATTAGCTTTAAGAAGTCATTATATGCCAGAGCATCAATGGAGGAGATAGTCTTCACTAAGCAGTGCAATTGTCCTAAAATTTCAACTGTATTCCAATCAGCTCGAACAGTTTGACTGTATATAAAACTCAAAAACTATAAATTTCAAGCTTTAAAAATATGTTTGTTATTTTATCAGCACTGATGTATTTAAAACAAATCACATACTGTATCAGTGCTATGGTCTTTTCTTGTGGCATTCTGTCAATACATACAAAATCATCTACATTTTTTTTTTCTTCCAAAAGCAGCTTTATATTTTAATGATTAAGTCCATGATTAGGCTAAAACCAGTCACTTGAATAATGGGAAGGACAGCCAAAAGTAGATACAAATTCAATGGGATAAGGATTATTTTATTGTAGATGTATAAAAAGATTCAAAAACTAAATTCTACACTCATTTTATACTTACTATTATAGGTTTTTATGGTAGAGTAGAACACATTTTTTCCCAAATGTAATGAGGTGCGTATTTTAATGTTAAATACACAGTCACATATAAATGGCTTATTAAAGCGAGGGTGTCCACTCCATTTATGGCATGTTGTTGGTAGTTAAATCGCCCTTCCATATCTGAAATGTCAAATGTTCGGTCCACGTGGAACACTGCAGTGTAGACTTGTGTTGCAGAGTGGGTGAAATGATTATTATTTATGAAAAAATAAAACCTCCTTGTTTTGTGTTCAGTGCTGTCAACTACAGTGGTGGTTGTGTGCTGTGTTACTTTTATAAAACTAACTATTTGGGGTAAATATCTGCAATGTCAAGTCTTTAGCTGGCTATAACACATTTAAAATTACTCTTTGCTTCGGTTATAAATCTTCCTATTTATCTGACCAATTTCTCTTTAATTATGAAACAAGTATCCCCACAGCATGATCCCATTACCACCAGGTTTCAGTGTGAGGAATGTGCAATGTTAGTTTACCTAGAATGTAGGTTAACAAATAATGTTTTCTGAGTACTTTGCATCTAATCAGCAACTACTCAGCCTAAGCACTTTGGCTCGAAATGAACATGAGCATCAGGTTCTGAAATTTGTCAGATATGTAGACAAATTACCAGATAAAGAATACTTGTAGACTGTCACCATGGTAGAGATGTCAATGAATTAACATAGAATATTCCAATCACAGTTAACAGTAAGTGTTTGGAGAAGAAAAAGGAACTTAACATAGTTCACAGAACAATTTCAAAAGAGAAACTAATATAAAAGAAAACAACCACATTGTATTCACTTTTAAATGTGAACATTCCTCTATTAAAATGCAATTTTTGTTTGTTTAAAAAATGTTGAAGACAAAATTTAACAAGCTTGTTGGTCTTCTATACAGCCCAAGACTGATTATCCCACCTCCATGGTGCATCTCTGTAGCAACTTCAGAGTTATTGTGTGATTTTTTTGCAGCAACAGATTTTTACAAAACATTTTGATTTCTATTAAGACTTAGTCACATAAATGTGGTCTATATTTAATCAGTAGGGGAGTTCTGACGTTAGTTCCACTGCATTTTTATCAACAGTACAGTAATGATAATAAAGATTAAATAGATTATGCATACCACACTTTTCAGATTTTTATTGTAAAGAATTTTGAACCCAGATTTTTATTGACTTCATTACCACACCACTCTATGTTGGTATATCAGATTAAATCAATTAAGGTTATATTTGTAACATGAGATTACATTAATTGGTATATTATATTCTGTGAAAAAGAAATTAATTATTAGTTGGGATAAATTGTAGGTTTTATCCAACAATCAATATTTTACACAATAGTTATAATACATTTCTCGCAATAACCCATTTAAAGTATAACAAAATATATGTGTACCTCACTAAAATGTCTAAATGGAGTTAATGTATTTTGGAACAGTGAGTAATACATTTCCGGCTTTTTCAAAGTTATAGCAAATGTTTATAAAGCCTAATGAGATTTTTTTTCCTGTAGAAACAATAACATCTGGACTCTATGTCAGATTCTGTTTCTTTACCTTTGTAAAATGATGTCTTCTAATATGTAATTAACCCTGGTTTTTTTATCCCACTCCGCTCCAACCCAGAGATCCAAAATAGCCGTTTACGAGAAAATGTGGTCTTACATGAAGTCGGCTGAGCCATCCGTCTTCACCAAAACCACAGCGGAGGGTGTGGCCAGAGTTCGCAAGTCCAAGGGGAAGTATGCCTTCCTCTTGGAGTCCACCATGAACGAATACACGGAGCAGCGGAAGCCTTGTGACACTATGAAAGTGGGAGGAAATCTGGACTCCAAAGGATATGGCATTGCCACACCGAAAGGCTCACAGTTAAGGTGGGTGGAATAGTGTAACAATAGGAAACAGTAGCGACGCTGATACTGTACTATTGCTGCGATATTCCACCTACCCTGCTGTGCCTTTTATCTCACACATAGATCAAACTGTCACTGCTGTCAGGCGCCAGTATTATAGCGTACATATCTAAGGCATTGGATGATAAATCACTATTTCTTGCAGAAATCACACTAAAAGGATTATAAATGTACTGTAACTTTTTGCACCAGGTTTCACTTGGCAGCAGTGACAAATAAATGTTTCAAATGTAAAGGCTGTCTATGTCATCGTGCTTTCTCATTGCCTTTCATTTGTCTCTCTTTCTTGCTTTCCTTTTTTTTTGTGTTGTGCGTAATTGTGTCCATCACTGTTATTGTTTTGTTTTCCGTTTTCTTTTTTTTTTGCCATACTCACTCATTTCTGGCACCTCTCTTTTAATTTAGGGCATGTTGCCTTAATTTCTCTGTTCAGTTTTATACCTCTCAGCTCTGTTTTTAACTCTGTTGCATCATCAACCATTTTTCCTTTTCTTGTAGGGCCAACTTCCAGGTAACTTTGTCCATTTGTCTGCTGTCTTCAGTATATTTTTTCCATGATGATGATGATAGTGATGATGATTAGAATAAATAATGAATGTATTTGAGAAATTTGCCAAGAGGAGGGGTAGAACCTTAGACTTTTGACACTTTCTCCAGAGCCACAAAAGGGGGAATTTATAGACAATCAGGAAATCTTAAACTGAGGGGCCTGGTCAAAGGGGGGACTATTGAATAAAACTAAAAAGGCTTCCTTTATCAAATAACAAAATGACAAATTAAAAGTATGATGTTGAACCTTTTGACAAAATACAATGGGGAATTGCAGAATCCAAAATAAACATGCAATACTTATTATTGTTTCCAAAACGAGAAACAATTAAAATCAAAACGTGTGAATACAGTAGGGGACATGAATGAGAAAGCAAATAGTTATAATTAGAGCTTGTCATTTTCTTCTGGCTTTGAACCCTTTTTAGTCGCTCACTATTCTGACTTGTTAACTTGAGTTCAAAATGAGACTAACAGGGATTTTATTGAAATGTGACGGCAGTACATACAAAATTAAAATCTGAAAATCATGTCTTACATTTTCTCTTAGCTCCTATTTGTAAAGCACACCAGCTTTAAGTTTTTTTCAGCTTTAAGTCTTTTGACCATTTGCTCTATGTAGATTGACAGATAAGGTTGTTGATTTTATATGGTTTGAGTTTTGTGTTATGAGTCAAATTTAAATTGAAAATGTCAACTATTGCAAATAAGTCATGTAATTTCTGTAGTCTGAAATATTACGAGTGAAAGGTTTAAACCAAAATGCATTAGCTTTAAATCTTAATGTCAAAATTTTCCACAGAGGAGGAATAATTTTAAAGCTTTGACCTAATGCTTTCTCTTCTGGTCCTCCATCTAATGGTTTCATCATCTGCACCGTAAAAGGCAAAAAAATAAAGACTACTTCAATTGTAAGTCCTGTACTATAACTCCCCCCCCCCCAAACGTCTATTTCAAAAAGTTTTTCAAGACCACAGCCTCCTATTACAGTTCAACTCCTATTTAAAAAGCTGCTTTCCATTAATGAAGGGGAAGCAATTGACAGGATGCGGATATGTTAGGCCTTTTCAGGCCCGCTTAAAGCTGATCTCTGAAACTATCCACAGTTGTCTCTAGTGTCTGTCAGTTGGAAGGAAGCACCGTCTTCCTGAGTTTGAGTCTTCCTCTCCTCCTGGTGTACCACTAAGCTGGCTTTATGATGTGGATGATAGGCATGAATACTTTGTTAATTAAAAATGTCAGTACAGAAATATTGCATTTTTAAACTATATCAATTATTATATGATTATTAATGAGTATCTATATTGTTTTTTCCTGATTTTCTTACATGTTTGAACTGTTTTCTTCCATACTCTCTATGTTGACATGTCAAAGCTTGTAGACAAGATCCCCCAAAGAACACTGTCCCTCTCTGGAGATCTTCTATATTTGCACTCAAAAACCTTTCATGAATACTTTGCATCTAATCAGCAACTGCTCAGCCCAAGCACTTTGGCTCAAAATGAACCTCACTATTATATTCTGAGTTTTGTCAGATGTGTAGACAAATTAGCAGATAAAGAATACTTGTAAACTGACACCATGGTAGAGATGTCAATGAATTACAGTAGAATATTACAATCAAAGGTAACAGTAAGTGTTTGGAGAGGAAAACAGAACTATAAATACTTCCCCTTTATACATTTAAAAGAATAACTAATATAAAAGAAAATAACCACATTGTATTGGCTTTTGGATTCCTCTATTAAAATGCAATTTTTGTCTATTTAAAAAAGGTAAAGACAAAATTAAAGATTCATTCCATACAGTACAAGTGAAAAATACATATATATGAGCAACATATTAATACATATTAGAAGGAAAAATGTGACAGTAAAAGAACAGCGATAGCTTAGTTACGTAAGAATGTAAACCTGTAAATAAATTATTTGTTTGGGTACGTTGTTATTTAAATGTAGCATTATATCTTCTTTTGTAGAAATCAGTTTGCATTCCCCGGCTTCAATTTCCCAACATTCTCTCAATCTACGTCACAAAAGACAAAGAGCACTGATTAGGTGAACGCCACAATTTTTTCTAGCTTCCTCACTTTCTGGCACTAAGCTTATTTTGCTTCCACAAATCCATGTCTTTTGAGATTTGAATATAGTGTTGGACTTACAAATCACAGCTTCAAGAAAGTCATGAGCCTACAAGTTTGGTTTCTTCAAACCCTAACACACTTTCCGACAAGGTTTTGGCAGAGGGAGAAATTAAATATGTGTTGCAACCCCACTCTTAAGTCTATGCATATGGAGAAAGGAGCAGATTGTTGTCACATATAAAACTGACCATTAAGTGGTAAGGTAAAAAAAGGCAGCTCCTCCCACAGGTTCTATATGATCTTTGCATCAAATTTGAAGAAATGTTCAACTGCCTTCAACGTCAGCATTATATTATCATGTGGATCTTTATTTATCATTTTTTTGAACTGTTAGATTTGTACAATGAGATCCAGTTGATCATTGGTAAACTGTCTGCATATTATTGTTTTATCAAGTGGATCGCACTTTGAACACTAGTTCTGATTAATCAGATTTACCTAAATGTTGTAGGTTTGCAGAAAAAAATGCAGACAGCTAAAACTAAAAGAAAATATGGTGCATATTTGTGTTAGGGTGTGGATATTCATAAAGTCAGATAAAAACAAAAGTGATTGTTATGTAACTTTTCCCTAATATTAAATCTCAGTTTTTTACTTGAATCACAGAGGATATATGTTAGATTCCACGAGAGAAGAGTGTGAGAGGGATTTAACAAAATATCATTTGAATTGAATAAAACTGGGAGTTTAACAAGGGCTGTGCACTGTTTGTAAGATGCTGTAAATGCCATGCATGGAATACATTTGCAGCCGGTTCACACATACATAACGAATAACACATAAATAATTCTAAGATGATTTAGTTTACACCAGACAAAATTCCTTTTTACACATTCCAGGAATGTTAAATATTTAGCCTTTTCTCTGTGGACTTAGTATGAAGGTCAGTTGTCAGTACTGTGGAAAAGACCGCTGCAGTTCTCATCCATGCTGCTTGGCAAAGAAACCGCCGTGCAAGAAAGGTGGACAAGAGCACCATCAGCAGGCTGCAAAAATATGGTTACCTGAGTCTGTTCATATAGCTTAGAAGCTCTGATGCAACATCTTACATGTGCAAAATGAAAAACACTAGAGAACCTTCGAAACTATTCAGGCTAGGGTTTTAAAAAACTACACTGTAGGAGACAGGGTTGTTTGGGGTGCATCTTTCTCCACTAGCTTACCTTTGCCTATAGGACTTCTTGATTTCTCCACCCCATGAGTCCTCTCCTCCTTTTCCTTCTTTCCTTCTCCCCTTGGCTGTGGTTTCCATCTACCTTGCCTGTTTGTCCCTCCATCCTCTGCTCTGACCAAACTATGTTATTTGTCCCTCCTTTTTTACTTAAAGAAACGCGGTCAACCTGGCCGTGCTAAAACTCAACGAGCAGGGCCTGTTGGACAAATTGAAAAACAAGTGGTGGTATGACAAAGGAGAATGTGGCAGCGGGGGAGGGGATTCCAAGGTTAGCCCTCTCTGTCTGCCCCTCCCCAACTACTCAACGACAGGGGCCGCTCACAAGCCATAGGAGCTTGTGATGGTCCTTGTCCTTGGAGAGTGTAACTCATACATCTGCCCCGCCAAAAGGTTTATGGACCGTACAGGGAGGTGAAAGGCAAAATCCCAAGATGCTCAAAACCTCTAAAGATATTCAGATACGCACACAGATTATTATGCAGTAGTAAGGAAGCCCTTATTACAGAAAAAGCATTTCAAAAATACTTTTTTTGAAAGAATATATTGGTCTGACTAAATTCTATAAACAATGAAAAAATATTATTCTTAACAAAATTACCTAGATGTTTTATTATTATTAATTCAATAGTGATTTTTTAAGAATCTTGGGAAGCAGTAAAATTGATGAATTTACAAAAAAAAGAGAAATTACTGTGAAGACAGGAATATTTTCCCATACTGGCAGCTCTGAGAACAGGAGACAAAAATTAAAATAAAATTGGTAGGACTTTACATTCAAAATGTGAACATTGTGTAATTGTGAAGCTTTTATAAAAAACATGTGAAACTAGGGATCTTTGGATTATTAAACAGGTTGACTTGAGGCAGAGGTAAAGCTGCTTATAAATCCTTTATTCCGATTTAATTTTTTTTATATAACCAATGCAAAATAAGTATAACTGTTTAACAGTTTTTAGAGTGCATGCGTATAAGAGGACTAATTTACATGTCTCGAACATATTTAAGAGAGATCAGACTGTATGCTGGCACACTGAAGCAAACACCAAGATGTTCATGTACATTTATTCTTCACCTGTAAATAAAAGCAGCACTTTAAATTATGTAAGTGCCTACATAAAATCTACATCATTTCACATTTAGGATTATGAAGATAGTAGTAATTAAGAAAACCTGCACGAAATGTTTAAACTTATTTTCATCTAATTTGTAATGGATTTCTCAGTGACAAAATATCTCCCTAAAAAAGAACATGCTAAAATTACAACAGACAAAATTTAAGCTAGGATATGTGTTTTTGCACATTACAAATAAAAATACTTGCATTGTTTAAATGATGACATATCAAACGGTATTTTTCGGGTACATTTATTTTCCCTCATAAAACACTGCAGTTTGACAACAAATACACTTATTTTATTTAGTTGTACACTAATTACAGAGTTCAGGCATCGCCAAATTAACAGAGATCATGAAGGCACACCAAGGTTATTTAGATTAATCATTTTGGCAGTGTGTCCATACAAAGGTGGGAGCCAGTCTAATCTATTAACAGAAGATGTCACGTTATTTAACTGTACATGTGAAACCTTTCTTGGCAACGACTCAATTAACTGAGTCACTGAAGTTTGGATACAAACTGGAGACATTTTTAAAAGCTAACCGGCAGGAATCTTTGGTATATACTGAAATATATTGAACTTTAAAATTGCATTGCTGCTTTAATACGTGCAAATAATCGTAGGGAGTACTTTAAAACATATTTAAAAAGGAATCCAGACTGAGTTGGTCAAATCTTAAGCTTCACACTTTAAACTGGAAAACTGGAGCTCTGTCAGAATCATAGAGGTAGGCTGATGCAAATAGTCCTGTCTTGATAGTATCTTCATCTGATTTATTGTGCCATCAGCAGGGGCAGAATGTATGTGTTACCATGAGTGACAAAGGTGAGTCCCACTCATATGTCTGTAGCTCGACTTAGCTCCTCATAACACCCCCCCCCCCC
>JAVLVB010000066.1:1299548-1314345 GCA_032876305.1 Orestias chungarensis | reverse complement strand
GAAGTATTTTTTAAAATATTTACAGAATGATTTCTTGCTCTAGGTCAGCTGGTTAGTGAACCATTGCCGTATTTAATTAACCTCAGTATTTGTGGCTAATCTTTACTACAGAATAAACAGACGTTCGTAAAAGATAAATACATTAATCAGTAAAGTATTTTCATCAGCAGTAACATTATATTAAAAGTAGAACAACTAGGTACTCAGACAATTATTACTTTTTATCAAGCAGCAACGGTAGTCTTAAAGAGCTTACGTGATGAACACATGGATAGATCTTTAAAAACTAATAATTATTCAGAGAACTTTGAATAACAAATGTTAAAGGCTATTTAAAACCCCGATCCTATCAAATAGTTGATCTACAGCGCCTTCCAAAATAAAGGAATTCCTTTTTAACTTTTAAATATTCTTTCACACAACCTTTAACATAAATATAATGTTTAAGAATTTTATATAATAGATAATGGACTTGCACAAGGTAATGCAGAAATTGGAAGCGGGAGGAAAACGTATGGGAAGAAACAAGAAAGTAAATGTATTGGATTGAAACTGAATTCCACTGAATTGAAACTGAATTGAATAATTTGAAACTGAAGTCATTTGGTTTGAAACTGAATGTCGTCTAGAAAATTGAGTTTCACTATTTTTACTTTCAGTTCTATAATTCAAATTCAGTTTCAAAATACGATGTTTTGTACCATACAGCCGGGTCCTTGAGGAATATCACAGAGCAATCAAACTCAGATTCACCGATTTACATCACTGTGAACCAGAGCAGTAGGCTACACAGCACTTGGGCTTGGTGGGGATCCTCCACCATGATTGATGACCATCTGCCAAACTCACAGTTTTTATTACATATATTTTCTAAGCAAATGAATTCAGTTTCAAGGTAATAAATTCAGTTTCAATTTAGTGAAATTTTTTTTTTTTAAGTCTGAGCAATTCAGTTTCTGATGGCACAGTGTCTTCTCATAAAAATGTCATTTTATATTTTCTATTCTATAAATATAAACTCTGAAAAGTGTGATATGCTATTGAACTGCCGCTTCAGTTTAACACCTTCCGAATTCACCAAGTTTTTCTTCTGGGATTGCTATGTTTTTATGTTTATTAGTCTTCCTATCAACTCTGTCCAGCAATCATTTAATACTGAAAAAGTCTTCCCTCATCAAGATGCTGCCACCATCATGTTTCATAGTGTTCCTTATTTAAAAGTTTTGCTTGGGTCTTGTATTACCAGATCACCTTCTTCCACGTGTTTGCTGAGCTCCCTACATGGATCATGAATAACTTTAACTACGACTTATAAAGTATTCTTACGTCACTTCAAATTTATTTTTTTCTACCTATTCTTCCTCAAAGTTCTTAAATGTGAGGTGTGTCTATTGTGGACAGAATCTCCCAACGGAGCTATGGATTTCTACAATATGGTCTTTTTGGCTGGTTTTCTATTATAAACTCTCCTTAAAACTTAATAAATTAATTTTTAAAGTTACCACAGGATTGTAATGTGGGGTAGACTGAAGTGGCTCAATACAAATGCACTCCACACTTTTCAGTGTTTTATTAGTAAAAACAAAACAAAAAAACTAAAGGAAAGGAAAGGAAAGCTTCAAAATTGTGTGCTACTATGTGTTGATGTCCCAGATGAAAGTCGAACAAAATGCTTTTAAGTTACTGGTTAAAATGTGACAAAATCTAACAAATATCAAAGAGTATGATTTCTCTTCAAGGAACCTGTAGGCAAATCAAATAAGGTCTGCCCACAACACAGTGACCACAAATTGTTTTTGCTGGCTATAATAAGGTTGGAAACCACTGGTCAATGCTGAGTGCACTTCATCGAATCTAAAGGCTTACAGGTATATTTCATAATTTAGTTAAAGCTCTAATGGGAACTTAGATTGTCGTTCTATGCCCTCAGATTTTTCAGTGGCTGGGACAAAGATGCCAGAAAGCTTGCTTTTTAAAACAGTTGTAAATAACTGCGTAGCAAATCAGATCACACCTGTCTTTTTTTTAAGCATCTTAGATAATGAATCATTGCAATAATTAATATAAACAAAGAAAAATGCCACAACTTGTAATTAAGTAAAAAACTTTTTTAATAAAATCTACTTACTTATATATAACATACTTTTATTTATATATATATATATATATATATATATATATATATATATATATATATATATATATATATTATAGAGAGCTATAAAAAACACTGATCACTGATTGTCAGAAGCCATGACACATTCTGTTGAATGGCTGTTTCTTTTGATAACTTGAGAATATTATGATGCCATTGTGATTTCTCCTGATCCACAATTTATGTCCATCTGGCACTCACATGGCTACACACAGAAATGTGCATATAAACATTTTCGCAATCACAGGGTCAGCTTGAGATGTGATCGGTTGAGAAGAAATGTCATTATTATAGTTATTTGTTTTGTTTTTGTTTACTTAAAAAAAATATTTTAAACCCCCCTCACTTTTGTTTGTGAGTAGATAGTACATCAGTCATGACAATTTTTGGAGCCGTGTAACATGGAGGCTTTCCAGAGACCTTAAGGTCAGACTATTAGGTGGACAATGCAGTGGGATGTTTCAAGAGTGTAACATTTTTGGGGCATTTTAAATCAACCTTGGTCCATTTTCTTGTGTCTCTTCTCACCAGGTGTGAGTCTGCTGCAGATCAAAATTCAATGTTATTTCAAATTAAACAGGGTTTTTTACATCAACAAATCTTGTTTTTCTCTTTTTTTAACTGTTCATTATGGGAAACATACAATACATACATGAACTCCCTGGCCCCTTTGGACAACACAATCAAACATCTAATATCTAATGTGCCTTTGACAAACAAAGAAAAATGTGTGACTCTTTAATACAGCCTGGTTGTGATAGGTTTATGGTGATTTTGTTCATTTTACAGTCTGATGATTTATTTCCTACCAACTGTGCTTCCTCTTAAAGCATTTTTCTATCTTTCCATTTCCTCAATTTTTTCTAATTCTAGTAAAAAAAATTGTGTATTTCCCTCGCAAATGAAAAGTGATTTATTATGGGCGGTCAACTCACTGATACAAGATTTTTTGAGTGCTATTTTTTTTTCAATTTACAAATAAAAATGGCCAAAAATCCAATATTTATTTCAACATTTACAAATAAAAAAATAAAATAATTGCTTACTTACTTGAATAGTTACTTAGTTATTTGAATAACATTTACTAAATAATGAATTTATACTATCTAAAGAAAAAGTTAATTTGATGTTTTTAAGTTCAATAAAGAGTTCAGCAACTTTAATACTTAATTCAGGACTTGATCATCTGTTTTGCGTGGGTTACTTATAAATACTGCATAACATGAGAAAGACAAGAGAGCATAACACTTACCTTATTCAGACAATCTTAAAAACAAGTATGTAAATGACAACAAAAATGTAGCTGGATATCTAAACCTAGTAATATTTACAGTTAGAGAAAAATTTAACAAAAATACAAAGTTAAAACCTACCCAAATCATTGGAGGATGAAGGAAGCTTTGAAAGTCCATGAGATTTGAACATGAAAAATTAGATTTGCAGAGTAAGGTCAAAGTAATGTTTAAAATATTTAATAGACTTTTTGTTAAATGTCCATACCATCCTCCAGTCTTTTAGAAAACACTTGTTTGTCATTTTATATCAAATTCTAGTTGGAAAACCTGCAACACTGATACAGAAATTTTGAGTTACACTACATAACCAGTTTTGAATAGCTTATAGAAAAAAAATATGACGCATATAATGTATCCGCCGCTACAAGAAACTAAATAAGTAATGAAAACAGAAGCCTCCAAAAGTGGTGCTTGTGGCTTTCAAAGCTTCAACAGGGAAAGATAATATTCTGTGTTAGTTTAGTTATTAGTAAAACATTTAGAGCTCTCCATTCTAACTCTGGAGGAGCTGCAGAGATCCAGACCTCTAAAAGGAAGATCTGTTAGCAGGATGACTGACCTCTTGCTCTACACTGCAATATAAAAAAGGTATTGGAAGCATTGTTGTTGTTGTTGTTTTTTTCTCTTTTTGTATAGCATGACCAGATATAAATTAAGAGTCCTGAAAGAGTACAGATTCACCTTTCATAACCACAACAACCCTAACCAGAGCTACAGTTCCTGTGGAAAGATTTGGATCAAATCCTGTTCAACTGTTTAAAAATTCGAAATAAATTCCATGCCAATCTATAAATAATATTTTTTTGATAGAACCTTAAAATTAATGTTCACAGAATATCTCTATCGAATCTGGTTGAGCTTGACAAACCTTTAAACAAAGAATGGGTAGAAAATTAAGTGTCTCGAAGTGCTACATGACAAACACATCCCACAAAAGATTTCTGCTTGGTTCAACAGTGTTGATGCAGAATAGTAAAAAACATAGTCAACCACCAACGCTTTCCACACTTTCAGATTTTTTTTGTCAACTGGCTCTGATGGATGAGGAGGAGCAGCAGCTCCACTCTGAACCCCTTCAGGATGTCCAAATTTCTCACTGTGTCTCCCTAAGGCTTACCCCAGACACTGTGTGAAGGTAATCCGTACATTTAAGCATATAGATTTAACATATAACATTTACATTTAGATCTAACATTTAAATTTATATTCAATTTTTACATTTACATTTATATTTAGTATGTGGATTTAGGCAAGGTAAGGCAAAGTTTATTTGTGTAGCACATTTTCGTGTACAAGACAATTCAAAGTGCTTTACATAGGGGGAAAAAAGAACAGAAAATGGAACAATAAAATCAACTTTGAATTTAAAAATAAATTAAAACAATTAAATTAAAATAATAATAATGATAATAATAGTAATAATATTCTCAGTTGCTATATGCACAGTTAAACAAGGTTGTTTTCAGCCGGGATTTAAACATTGCAAGAGTTGAAACCTGTCTCACCTCTTCAGGAAGACTGTTCCAGATTTCAGGAGCATAAAACTGGAATTAAGCCTCCCCTTGTTTGGTCCTGACTCTGGGCATCAGCAGGAGGCCACTACCCGAGGTTCTCAGAGTCCCCGCTGGTTCATATGGCTCTAACATGTCATATATGTACTTTGGGGCTAAACCATGCAGAGACTTGTACACAAGCAAGGCTGTTTTAAAGTCTATTCTTTCAGTGACCGGAAGCCAGTGCAGAGACTTGAGCACTGGACTAATGTGGTCATATTTCCTGGTTTTGGTCAGAATCCGAACAGCAGCATTCTGTGTGTTCTGAAGCTGTCTTAAGGCCCGTTTAGAATGCCCAGTGAGCAGGCCGTTACAGTAGTCTAACCTGCTAGTGATAAAAGCATGGATAAGTCTTTCTAGGTCTGGTTTAGAGACTATTCCTCTGATTCTGGCCATGTTTTTAAGATGGTAAAAGGCTGCTGATGTTACTGATTTAATGTGGCTGTTGAAGTTCAGGTCAGAATCGAGTATTACCCCAAGATTTTTGACCTGATGTTTAGGTTCCAGAGAGAGCGTCAGAAGGTACCTGATGACACTTTCTCTTTGTTTCTGTAGACCCCAAAAAAATATATCAGTTTTGTCTGAGTTAAACTGGAGGAAGTTGTTTTGCATCCACAGACTGATGTGTTCAATACAGTGATTCAATAAATCAACAAGCCCATTTTCATCCTGCTGCCAGCGACACGTAGATCTGAGTGTCATCAGCATAGTTGCAGTAGGACACATCATGGCTGCGTATTAGCTGGCCCAGTGGAAGCATGTAGAGATTGAATAAAAGGGGTCCCAGTATCGACCCCTGGGGAACCCCACAGTTCACACCCATTCGGTCGGAGATGCAGTCTGCATCTGAGTTCAGGCGGATGTCATTTATCACCTTGATCAGAGCTGTCTCAGTGCTGTGGTGGGGCCTAAAGCTTGAGTGGAAAGCATCAAACACATTGTTAGACAAGAGAAAGTCACTTAGCTTTTGGTATGCAACTTTTTCTAGGATTTTTCCTAAGAATAGCAGGTTTGATATTGGCTGGTAGTTGTTCAGTACTGTGGCATCCAGACCGCTCTTCTTTAGAAGAGGCTTAATCACAGTGGTTTTCAAGGCCTTTGGGAATATTCCAGTCTGAAGTGAGATGTTGACTAAATGAGCAAGTTGTGGCAGCAAAACACTCAACACAGACTTTGGGAATCTAATGGGTAACTCATCCAGGCAGCAAGTAGATGGGCTCAGGCTGCAGATGATCTGTTCAACTGTTTTATCGGAGACAACCGTGAACTGTGTCAGCTCCATATATCTAACTGGGGGTAGAGGAGCTATGTCTGTTGTGGAATTTTTTTTTATTTTTAATGCCCTGAATGTTGTCATTAAATAATACTGCAAACTCCTGACATTTGGATGTAGAAATCAGCTCTATTTGATTTATAACATGCACACCCTTTTTTTTCGCCGCTGGATAGAGAATCAAGAATCAGTTTATTTATATAGCCCCAGCAGATTGCATCGAGTCATTGACTTGCAGCATTCAGTCCTCTGGAATCAGCAGACCAAAACAATGGCTTGTGTTGTTGTTGACTTTACAGCAATACCTCATACTCAGCATACATGTAGCGACAGTGGAGAGGAAAAACACCCCTTTAACAGGAAGAAACCTCCAGCAGAACCAGGCTTAGTACAAGCAGCCATCTGCCATGATCGACTGGGGTGTTGAAGAGACAGAAAACTAAAATAAATGCACAGGACACTGAAAAAAAAGAGTTTGTAGCAGCAGTTGTAGAGCGTTTTAAGCCTAAATTATAAACTAGACAGGGTGTCTGCCTCACGGACTAAAGCTGGAAGCTGGTTCCACAGGAAAAGAGCCTCATAACTAAAAGATCTGCCTCCCATTCTGCTTTTACAGATTCTATGAATTACCAGTAAACCTGCAGTCTGAGAACAAAGTGCTCTGTTAGGGACATAAGGAGTATTCAGATCTCTGATATATGATGGAGCTTGATTAGTGAGGGCTTTATATGTCAAAAGAAGAATATTGAAATCTATTCTAAGTTTGACAGGGAGCCAATGAAGGGAAGCTAAAATTGGGGAGATATGATCTCTCTTTTTAAGTTCAGAACTCTGGCTGCAGCCTTTTGGACCTACTGACGACTTTTAACTGCATTTTGTGAACTTCCTGCTAATAAACAGTTACAATAGTCCAGGCTTGAAGTAACAAATGCATGGACTAGAGACAATATTTCTAATTTTTGCCATATTCCTTAGGTGAAAGAAGGAAGTCTTACAGACCTGTTTTATATGGGACTTGAAAGACATATCTTGATCAAAAATAACACCAAGGTTCTTTAGATTGTCACCAGACGCCAACCTGATGCTATCCAGGTCAAGGGGTTGACCAAGCAATTTCTTTTTTAGAGGTTCTGGCCCAAAGATAACAACTTCTGTCTTTTTTGGGGTCAAGAGCAGAAGGTGTAAAGTCATCCACATTTTTATGCTATCTAGACATGCCTGTAATCTACCAAACTGACTGGATTCATCAGGATTTATGGATAAATACAGTTGTGTATCATCAGCATAACAGTGGAAATTAACACCATGCTGTCTGATGATTTTAACAATAAGTAGCATGTATATAGTAAATAGAATTTGGCCAAGTACGGAACCCTGTGGTACTCCACAAGTAACCTAACAATGCGTAGAATTTCATTTAAATGAATAAACGGGGATCTATCAGACAAATTTGATTTAAACCAGCCCAGTGCTGTTCCCTTGATCGCCACGGTGTGTTTGAGCCTTTCTATGAGGATATTGTGATTGACTGTGTCAAAAGCAGCACTGAGATCTAACAGAACTAGAATAGACACGAGCCCATTGTCTGAGGCCATGACAATATCATTTGTGACTTTAAGGAGAGCTGTCTCAGTGCTATGATGAGCTCTGAAACCTGACTGAAATTCTTCATATAGGTCATTATTCCTCAAATGCTCTCTCCGTTGATAAGCAACAATTTTTTCAAGGATTTTAGATAAAAAAGGAAGATTAGATATGGGTTTGTAATTTATTAAGTCTTCTTTTAGCGGCTGGATAGCTCCATTGGAATGTCATCAGACTTCCAATCCAAAAGTCATGGGTTTGAATCCAGCCCAGGGCAAAAAATACACCACAGCATCCAGTGTGGGTCCTTAGGCAAGACCCTTCGCACTACTGCCTACCTGGCGCCTGTAAAATGGCTGCCTCGGTGTGGTTTACACCAAAAACAATTTCCTACAGGATCAATAAAGTATACATTATTATTATTATTATTATTTATTTATCAAGAGATGGTTTCTTACATAGGGGTTTTATTACAGCTACCTTAAGAGTTTCTGGTACATAGCCATTCATTAATGACAAATTAATCATATCCAAAATGGAGGTAATAATAATAGGAAATACTTATTTAAACAATTTTGTCGGGGCTGGATCCAACATAAGTTGAAGGCTTAGATAAACAAAATATTTTTAAAGGCTCAGAAGGCTCAACTGGAACAAAACACTCAGGCTCCAGAACCACATTCAGTGCCTCCTGGCTTACTGAGGTAGTACTTATGTTTGGTAGGATGCCATCAATTTTAGTTTTAATAGATTCAATTTTATCAATAAAGAATTCCATAAAGTCATTACAGCTAAGAGCTGGGGGAATGGATGATATAACAGAGTTTTCATTTCTCGTAAGTTTAGCAACTTTAATAAAAAGAAACCTAGGATTGTTATTATTTTTCTCTATTAATAATGTAAAATATGCAGATCTAGCTTGGCAAAAAATGGTCAGAAAGGAGAGGGTTATGAGGCAGTACTATAACTTTTTCACACTCAATGCCATAAGATTTTTTGAGTGAAGCCAATTGAGTCTAAAATGGCAGTAAATGCTACATTTAGGATGTCATTTTTGGTGTCAACATGAATGTTAAAATCTCCCACTATAATGATTTTATCAGTGTTTAACATTGGTTCAGATAAAAAGATCTGAGATCTGAACTATAAATTCAGAGTAAGGACCTGGCGGAGGATACAAAATAACAAACAGAAGTGGTTTAATTCTTTTAGAGGTTGGATGAGGAAGGATAAGGGTTAAATGTTCAAAAGAAACTATAACTTTTAGTTAGCCTCTGATTAATTGATAAATCTGATTGAAAAATGCTTCCTACTCCTCCACCTCTCCCAGTACTTCGAGGAATGTGAAAGTTTGAATAATTAGAGGGAGTTGATTCGTTGATACTAAGATAATCCTCTTGCTGCAGCCAGGTTTATGTAAGACAAAGCAAATCTATTTGATTATCAAGAATTAAGTCATTAACTAATAAGGACTTTGAGGAGAGAGATCTGATGTTCAATAAGCCAGACTTAATAGTTTTACATTTTGTTTGAATCTTTATGAGATTTTCAGGATTAGCTCTTTTTAGATTGATCTTTAATCTATTTGGTTTTGGCCGTGGGCAGGACACCGTCTCAATGGGATGATGGGTAGGTAACTGTAGAGAAGCCGCAGAGAGGAGTTCTAAACTACGACTGTGCTTCCTGGTCTGGACCCTGGTTTGTCAGTAATTTGGGGAATTAATAAATTCGGCCATATTTCTAGAAAGAAGAGCTGCTCCATCCAAAGTGGGATGGATGCCGTCTCTCCGGATCAGACCAGGTTTTCCCCAAAAGCTTTTCCAATTATCACTGTAACCCACACCGTTTTCTGGACACCACCTAGATAACCAGCGGTTGAATGACATGCGACTACACATGTCGTCACTGGTCCGATCAGGCAGGGGCCAGAGAAAACTACAGAGTCCAACATTGTTTTTGCAAATTCACACACCGAAGCAACACTAATTTTAGTGACCTCCGATTGGCGTAACCGGCTGTCATTACCGCCAGTGTGAAAAACAATCGTACTGTATTTACGATTATCCTTAGCCAGCAGTTTGAGGTATGATTTTATGTCACCTGTTTTGGCCCCTGGCAATCATTTGACTATGGTTGCTGGTTTCTCTAAAGCAACGTTTCTGACTATGGAGCTGACAATTACCAGAGTCTGTTTCTGAGTGGGGAAAATCGATTAGAAACGTTAACAGGTTGGTGGTGAGCCCTAGGCTGGGTTCTGGGACTATGCTTTCTGCGAACAGTCATCAAGCTAGGCTGCTTTCCCAGCTGCATGGGAACTGCTAGAGGATCACTAGGGCAGCCTGTTCTTGTTAGCTCCACGCTAGCTAATGGGCCTAGGCTATCTGCTGGTGTTTCAACAGCGCGGAGCTGAGCTTCAAATTCACACACCCCAAAGCTATAAAAATGCTACATTTAATGCAGGTACCTTTGTCTCTAAAGGAGGTAGAGGAATAACTAAACATCTGGCACACAGAGCAGGACAGAGGAGAAGCAGAGGGAGAAGCCATAGCACCGTTAGAAGCTAAGCTAACTAAGCTAGCGAGTGCTCACTACACAAAAATAGGTCTGTTTAGAACAATTACGGTTTCTAAAAACGTCAAGTGGAGCAGCAGAAATGTGTGATTAATGTGAAGGTGTGTTTAGAATTAGCAATAAACGTCTCAGTACAGAGTAACAAGAGAGAGCGCGGAGCTAGCAGACGTTAACAGAGACACAGTTCAACAAAAGGAAGTGACGTCGATACGTACCACCGTAACTCGTCACTGTGTGTCTGCAAATTTGGATGACATAGAAGATGTTGATACTGTAGCTCACTTTACTTGGTCAGTCTACTCATCCTGCAAAAAAACACAGTGCACAAACTAATACCACTGCAGAACCTACTCACCGGACCAGTTTCGGGGGAATCGGGACTCTTGTGGCCTCTGAAGAAGCTTAGCTGTTAGCAGCAGGGCATGACTGGGCACGGCACTGAGGGGAGAGTGAGGGCACATTGTGCTGATCTACCGGCCAAGGTAGATCTACTGTAAATTATTATTATTTTGGGCATGCACATACACACAAAAACAAAACACACTGACAAAACGGCACTTTTGGCATCAAGGCACAAAGGGACAGGTGCTCCAGATACACCTAAACACCCCCTACCCCTACCGCACACAAACACCCTCTGCACGTCCTTGTTTATTATGCATTCAAAAAGTGCTTGAAAAAGCTACAAGTGACCGGTTTCATAGCAAACTGAGAGCCGAATCTGTTTACGTATGTATTTTATGTGCGATTGATTCAATACATATCTTGTAGGAGCAATAAGCGTTTGTGAACCAAATTTTTTTAGCAAATAAAATTGTACTTTATCACTGCATTATGAGTACGTGAAATTATGCTGGAAAGTTGTTTGGTAATTACATTTTGTGTATTTGTACAGATTGAACAGATTAGGCTCACTATATTTCAAGAAACCAATAACTTTTGTCTTTTTTATGTCTTTTTTTCTTGATTAGTGCATAATAGACCCTCATTAATGATTTATAAAGTGTTTACCCTTCACCTACACATCATCAACTCTTATTAAAATTCAAGGTTTAGAAGTATGTAAATTACAATACTTAACCATTTCTTCAAGAAATCTATCACAGTGAGATCTGCTATGAACCCCTTGCAGTTCGCTTATCGGCCAGGCATCCGTGTGGAGGATGTCATAATCTCCATAGTGCACCGCTCACTGTCCCACCTAGAGAGACCCGGCAGCGGTGTGAGGATTCTGTTTTTTAACTTCTCCAGTGCCTTCAACACCATCCAGTCAAGACTCCTGAGGGACAAAATGGAGACTGCAGGAGTGGACTGTGACCTGGCTGAATGGATCCTGGACTAACTCAAAAAACAACCCCAGTTTGTGAGGACTAAGGACTGTCTTTCTGACATAATGACCTGCAGTCTGGGGGTCCCACAGGGAACTGTCCTCGAGCCCTTCCTCTTCACCCTCTACACTTGAGACTTCAGGCACAACACGGACAGTTGCGTCCTGCTGAAGTTCTCCGACGATTCCGCTCTTATTGGCCGCATCACAGATGATGACGATGCGGAATACAATGAACTCATTCAGGACTTTGTGGACTGGTATCAGCAGAACCACCTCCTCATCAATGCAGGGAAGACCAAGGAGATGGTGAACTTCAGATGCCGTCCTATTGCCCCTTCTCCAGTGAGAATCGAGAGAAGGGACATTGAGAGAGTGGACACTCACAAGTACCTGGGTGTTCACCTCAACAACAAACTGGACTGGTCTCACAACAAGAAAGGCCAGAGCCGGCTCTACCACCTGAGGAAGCTCAGGTCTTTTGGAGTGGGAGGGCCACTCCTGGAGACCTTCTATGACTCTGTTGTTGCATCTGCCATCCTGTACGGCATTGCCTGCTGGTGCAGCAGCATCACTGAGAGGGACAGAAAAAGATAAGACAAGATCATCAAGAGGTCCAGCTCAGTTCTGGGCTGTCCTCTGGACTCAGTGCAGGAGGTGGGGGAAAGGAGGGCCCTGTCCAAACTCATGTCTATGCTGGACCAAGAGTGCGACCCCCTGAAGGGCACTTTCTCTGCTCTGGAAAGTAGCTTCAGCGACAGACTGATACACCCTCGCTGTGAGAAGGACAGATTTCATACATCTTTTCTTCCTGCTGCTGTCAGACTGTACGAACTACAGTGCTAGTTTTGCTAGTTGTAACCATTATGGTCACTTTACCTGATATTTATTGTCCGTTCATATTCATATTTATTACTGCAAATAATTTATACAATCGCTCTTGTACAGAACTTTACCAAAGTCACTTTACCTGCATTTTTTGTGCATCTGTTACACTGGGATAGTGATTGTAACCTTAGCCCTACTGATTGCATATTTTTTACATTATATATATTTTTTGTTTTTTGTTATTTTTGTTTGATTCTTCTTATTTCCTACTGTACTGTACACTTCAATGCAACACTGCAATTTTTCTGCACTATGGGACTAATAAAGAATTATCTTATCTGATCTTACCAAGAACTGGACTGATGATTTCAAACTCATCCTGCAGGAATGCTTTGACATAACAGATTGGGACATGTTTAATAATAATATTGATGAATTAACTGATGTTATCAGCAGCTATGTGACTTTCTGTGAATACTGTGTGATCCCAAAGAAATAGTAAACCATGGATGTCAAAATCATTGAAAGATTTGTCGAACAAAAAAGAGGAAAGCATTCCACGAAGGAAACCTCAAAGAAGTGAATTTGCTTAGAAGGAAATTAAGCATAAGATAAAAAAAAGGCTAAATTGAAGTTCAAGTAAAAGCTGGAAAAAGACCTTGCTTCCAACAGACTGGGCTCAGTTTGGAATGGACTGAAAATAATTGTTGGATCAGAGATCAAGTGCAATAGAAAGGTGGTTCTTCCTGGTTTTAATTCTGATAATCAATTGGCAAATGAGTTTAATATGTTTTACCTCAAGTTTGTTTCTTCTGATTTTAGAAAAGAGATTTTAAATCTGAAAAATAAGCTTTCTTGCTGTGGTAATACCCCCTTTGACGTTACTTCTGGGTTTGAATCTTTTAAACGCTGCAAGGTAAGAAAAAGCCCAGGACCAGATAATATCCATGGTCGACTGCTTTCCTCTTGTGCGGTACAGCTGGGTCCTATTTTTTATTACATCTTTCAGATGTCACTTAACCAACAGAGGGTGCCAAGGTGCTGGAAGCAGTCCATAGAGATTCCTGTGGCTAAGACGAGCCACACAAAAGTTCTTCATGATTTAAGACCTGTTGCACTGACTTCCCTTGTCATGGAAACGTTAGAAAAATTGATTAAGAGATCCTTTACAGTTTGCCTATAGGGCTGGCCGGGGAGTTGAAGATGCCATCGCCACTTTATTAAACTGTGTTTTTAAACATCTTGAAGGTAACAAAAATCATGCTAAATTGTTATTTGTAGACTTCTCATCGGCTTTTAACACAATTCAGCCCGATATTTTGATTAACAAAGTTCTTAATAACTTTCATCTGGATTGACAGATTTGTTTATGCTGCTATTTTTATCATTTTATCATGGTTGTTTATGGACAGCACTTTTGTCAACTGAGTTGTTTAAAAAGTTGTCTGTATATTAAGGTAGTATGAAATGGAATATCTCCTCTGCTCTAGGGTACAGTGACAGCGTCCTCTGCATCCAACGGTTAGCACATGATAGCAAATGATAGCATAGGAAATGATTCCATATGTTTTTCTTTATGCAATATTCCTGAGCTAATCTAAGGATAACAGGAAGTTTAGATATGCTGCAATATTTGGGTACTCTGCACCTTGTCTGCATTGACTTTTAGATTATTATGTGGTAAATCAGTGTCTTCCGGCATGAAAAAAACGCCAATAAATCATGAGGTTATATATTTAGCACTGAGAAATTGGTGACATCCTACCACAATAGAACTGACAGAAAGCAATCCATTCTTTTGTTTGTAAAAAAAAGTAGTAGACCTCGCTAGGGGCTAGATTTTTTTTTACACCTGCTACCATGGAAGCAGTTGACACTTTGATTCAATGACTTAGACAAGAAATCAAATACTTTTGTCAATAAAGTAAGTGTAAAGTCTTATACTGCACAGTCTCTGATTACGTCCCATCTGCACCACTAAAAATCCCCTGCTGTGATTTTGTCATTCCGGTCGCCTTTTCAATCTTTGGGGACCCAACACCCCTAATGTAAAGCCATCACTGTGAGACATTTCCCATCTATATTACACTAACATTCACACAAACGCATGCACTCTCTCACACACACACACACACACACACACACACACACACACACACACACACACACACACACACACACACACACACACACACACACACACACACACAC
>JAVLVB010000066.1:1287956-1299448 GCA_032876305.1 Orestias chungarensis | reverse complement strand
TTTTAACCTTGCACGTTCATGTGCTAATGCACACAGCGAACACTCACAAACACCTTAGATCAACCTTGTTACCGTCCCTGCAGAGTTAAAGCAAAGTTTTATTAGCAAGTTTTATTAGCCTGGTTTATCTCATCCCAGCATTTCATCCCCTTGTTCCATGAACACCCCCCTTTTTATTTTGTTCAGTTTTGCCCCTCAATTCCTCTAATCATTCTCCTTACTCCCCCTCTTCTTGTCATTTCTAATTTCTCCATTTTTGCATCCCTGTCTCTGGGGAGCAGATCTCAAACCCCAATTTCTCATCCACGGACCCACACCTGTCATAACCGCCCCGCCTGCTCTTTTCTTCCCAGCCATCTCTTATGACAGAATGGAGAGTTAAATTTGAGCGCTTTTGCTTCGCACACATATTTGTAGAAGTGCTTGATTGTTGTTGCTGCTGCACACACCAGCAGATGCTGTGGTCTGGACGTTTCGAGATCAACGAGAAGAGTGGCGCTCACACACCTATAGTAGATTAGATGCAACATGAGATGACGACGAATGAACAGTGCAAGGTTGAATTGACATAGCGTTGTTTTATGACTGAGCGGAGAGTTAATCAAATAAGCAAATAGTTTTTCATTTAATCATATTCAAAAACTGTCGCTAAAATATTTGATTGAAATCAGTGCTAGTTCAAGTCTAACTAATTAGAAATTAATTAAAACAGAAAAAAAAAAACATTTGGTTTCTGGATAATTACTCCTGATTAAGTATTCGTTGCATCGTGACCACATTTATTGTTTTTCCTCATCAATTACAAAACTATACATTTCTGATTGTTTATTGGATAAAAATACACATCCATGTAAATCAGAGAGCATCTAGAGTGTGGGCTCACTGAAGCACCAAATAAAGTGTTTGCAAATTCCCCACACTTGGTGCACAGCAGGTGTGCCACAGTATGCTAATGGTGTGCTAGATTCATTTACATTTTACTCACGTTTAACAGAGAAATCTTGTGTAATTCTCCAGTATCAGCCCATTAACCGATCTTAAGGAGTGAAGCTATGCACTTTTCAGAGCAGCGACCTTCTAGCGTGCATTTATGCCATGTCACGCTGCTACAGTAAAAACAAAAAACCTCCGAGCAGTTCATGCAAAGGCTAAATAAAACTGAGACGCCTGTCACTATTTTTTCAACGGAATAGCTCGCCTTGTTTATTTGCTTAAATGGAAATGCTAATTGTATCTTGCCACAAATCAACCTCGACTAACTGTTGAGCCGGTTTTGATCCCTCGACAGGGTCTCACAGAGCAGCATTACTTTCAATTAAAGCTAAACCATTATGTAGAGGCTGCATGTGAAAATACCCCGCTCCCCACAAGAAAAGGCTCATACAGGTATATTTTTTGCACCAGTAATTAAAACATGAATTATTTGTGCTCCTTCAGGGGGAAATTCAAGATTCCTTCAATAAGATTTGAATGATAAATAGTAAATATTTAATTTTTTAACATTAAGCTGATGGGTATCTATGTCTTACACTTGTGACTCTCTCATGTACCAAGCCAATAATAATAGATTATATTTGCATAAATGATTTATATTTTACCCTCTGATTTAACTAATTTTTTTTTTAAATTGGTTGTCATGGTTACATTATACAAAGTACACATAGGTCTTTCTTGGTATTACATAAAGAGTCAAATTCAAGTTTCAAATCCATCTGATTTTATGTATAACTATATTTGAAGGATCATTAATGGCTACAAAGTCTATCTCTGACAACTATTATTTTCATTTCCTGTGTAACAAGGTGGACTAATTTATTATCCAATGGCTTTTGTTGATTAAGAACTATGCATGTTTATGAATTTGAAGGCTTCATTTTAAGGACCACACAGAGAACACGCTGTTCTATTCGTATTCAGCTTACATGCTTTCACATCTCTGGTTTCTCAAAATAAACACACTTGGTCTTTTGAATTACTTAGATATTTCACAATGATAGTTGGTAAGCTATATTTTATATTACTATTTTTTAATAATTTACACCAGATTTGAATAAATGTGGGAGTAAATTAGGTTTTATTTAATTTAATGCTGCAAAAAAATGTAAATGTTAAAAAACTTTGATTTGTATTCATAACCACCGTTTTTTTTACTGAGACTTGACTTGAGCCTAAAAATAACTTTTAAACATCCAAACTACTATTATTAAGTTGTTACTATTATTTTCGTATGATTGTTTTGCAAGCAGTTAAAACCTGTGTTCCCTTCACTGCCTTTTCAAGACTTAAACAAATAAGAAAATGTAAAGCTTTAAGAGAAAGAAAGATGTTTTTGAGGTTGGTTTAAAATTACAGTCTCAATACTTTTAAAAATGTAATAAGTGAAAAGTTCATTCAAAAGCAGAAAAGATGTGTTACCGTTGTTTACTTCGTCTCCTTCTCTATTATGACATTAAAAAAACTGAGTCATAAGATACAGAAAAGTCTGCATGAGCTATTTATAAAAACAGATCAGGTTTCCAACAGGCAAAAAAAAAGTGTTTTTTCTAAATGTCAGACATCTTAATAATATCTCAAAGATTTTTGTAAGTCAACCTTGTCGCAATACCAATTGTGATCTGTGCAACCTTTCAGTAGTTATCATCAGCAGCAGCATATTGCAAAAGGACCTAAGGGCATCTCAATCTGTCAGGAATATTTTCAATGCTCTTCAGAAAACGCTTTTTTTTTATTTCTTCTTGATGCTAGAGATTTAAACTGAGACGCTATGAAAACTGATTTGATTTCCCTGTCTTTTCTGCACTACTGCTTAATATTAAATAATCCATAACAAATGTTAAAGCAATAACAACCTAGAGGGCAAAAACAAAAAAGAAATACTATGTTGTTTTAATTTTTTTATGGTTTTAAATAGTCATTGTTTTAAATAGTCAGTATGTGACAGATGTACACAAAATCAACTATACCACATACACAGGAGCTGAAGCACACGATTTTTGGTATGCCTCCAGCTTTTATGGACCATTTCTTTAACAACACAGAGGATCCCCAGCATGTTTTTAGGTCCCCAGAGAGATGAAAAGGAGTCTTTTAAATTCAAAGCTTGTATTTCACAGAAACTCCTGGATCAAAAACCAAATGTATAATACTTGATATGACTGTCAAGGTGTCTGAGTGGTATTCTTTCAGCAAAATTGTCATGTGAAACTAATATGCTGATCACCATTTTAATTAAGGCAGGACACATTAAGTGATCTTCCCCAGAAAACAATACTATCCCTTGTTTTTAAGATGCATTTATTATAGATAGAGGTAATACAAATGGCCAAAAAAACAATTTACAGCATAAACTTAACTGTATATCACAATCAGTAAAAAAATATATGAAATCATTTTCATACAAATACAATTTAAATGCAAAATCAAATATTTTAATTTGATTTCTCAATGAATAAGCAAAAACCACTTTGTTTTTTAAATCAGTTAAGATTAAACAAATGCTTTTGCTAAATACAAGATAAATAAATGAGGATTTTTTTTTTTTTTACTTTGTACAAATTCATACGTTTACATGTGTTAAAAGTCTTTGCATGTATTATTCAAGTAGAAGTATAGATATTAGGGTTTAAAAACATTTCAACTGAGGCTTTTTACTTGAAACTCAAGCTTTTTGCTTAAGCAAAAGTGTAAAGGTAGTGATTTCAAAACTACTCAAAGTTTAAAAGTAAAAGTAATTAAGGGTAAACATGCCATTAAGGACAAAAACTTAAGCCCAAAGGGGCCTGTAGTGCTTTACACAACTCCCTTTAAAAAAATATTTCAAAAGGTTTTTATATTAAAATCTTTGAAAAGTTTGGGATTAACTTGTTTCAGACGCGTTTATGGCCATTAAAAACAGACACAGTTTAGTACAATACAAATGCATTTAAAAGCCACATATGTAGTACTGAAAGATGTGATGACTTGTTGCTAAGCTAAAAAAAAGAAGCCTGTTCAAAAGCCTTTAAACAAAAAGGATATCTGAATGATAAATGTTACTTCTCATCCAAACACATTCCAATTCACTCTATTCGGATAGCTCCATTTACATATATGGATAGGTTTTGTTTTGTTTGTTTTTTAACGATGAACAACGTAATGAAAACCATCTGAAATGAAAAAGGAGTAAGGATTTTTAAAATGTAAAAAGTAGAAATTACAGATAATCATGTGAATATGTAAGTAGTAGAAGTAAAAATTCGGCTGAAAAATAATTCCTCCAGTAAAGTGTAGATACTCAAAATTTCTAATTAAGTAAGATAACAAGTATTTGTACTTCATTACTTGACATGTCTGTAAATTTACATACATTTAGTATGTGGGAGCATTGTTTTGTGTAGCTACTCTACCCACAGTAATCAGTAAAAACACGTTTATTTTACAATCAATCTGAGATGTGCAAAGACTGAACATCTGGACAAGAGGGATGACATGGATGACCAGGAGTGCTGGAAGGCATAAAGATGTGGAGAGTACAGAGCCGAATTCACAGAGTAAACAACTGGAAGTGATCTTACTTGGAACTGAGGAGTTTTCCCACCACGAGGAAGTGAATGGATCTAAGATGTGGATTGTGGGTTATGGTCATAGGTGAGTTCCTGACACTTGGGTTTGAGAGAACAGAGATGAAGCTGCTGCAGCAGTGCTGGGGTGGATAGACTGAAACAGGTGAAAGTCGGAGGAGTTGTTTACCAGTCATAGAGAGATCCAGGTTCCTAGAGGTTAGCTGAGAGGTTTGGTAGTGGAGTCCTGCAGAGCACGGTCGTTTAGGAGAGTGTGTTGGTCTGGGTTGAGCAGAAAAGAGAGGTGCTAGGGACGCACAGCGAAAATATCATAGAACGAACAGCACAAAAAGAATTGATTTTGACAAGGCTTGGAAGTTATCGCCAGTAGATAACACTCAGGAAATCCTTTAATGCTGCAGAGATGATCAAGTGATGAGCACTAAGGAGCACCCAGCCCAGCAGTCAGCCTCCCAGGAGCCCTCTGGTGATGAACCTGGGAATTGGAGACAAAAGAGTGCCCAGCCACAACCTTTTTTCTTCACACAGTGCCTTCTAAACTTAATGACAGTAGTTTGTGGCTCGAATCATTAGGCAGGCAGTCACTAATATTTATTTTCTACATGATTTTAAGTCACTGACATTAAACTCCAGCAATGGGTTTCTTATTAAGAGATAGACAGCATTCCTGATTCTTGCTGGTTTAACGACTTATACCACATTGGGTCCACTTTGACTATGCATGTTAATGTGTCTTATATTAAAACCAATGTGTAATAGTAATAAATCATTCAAATATGAAAGAAAAATAGGAATTTTTACAATCAATAGGATTTGCTATAATGCAGTCACTTTATTTGTCAACTTTTTAAAAACATAAGAACATGCATCATTATTTACAAACATTTATTTACATAACAGAAACATGTCAATGTAAAACACTAAGATAATTTTGTTTATACATTCTGATGATAATAAGATATCTACCTTGTGAAGCTACAGGATCGAATTCACCAGACTTAGGCTCAAGAGGCACTTGAGCTATGAAACATATTCCTTCTGATGCTTAAAACATCTGTTGATGGAAACATTAGTTCTGCAAATTATTACAAAAGCTGTTCTTTAATGTCTAGGCGGAGCTGCAAAAAATTAGTTCAAGGCATTTAATAGCTACGATATGATAAAAACGTTAAACATACGGACCACTGTACTCACTATTATGCAACAAAAATGTGATACTTAATTTTAAATAGAAAAACCAAACTAACCATAATTTATAGATGTAACATACTTTAGTAAATATGACTACGTTTACCAGGTTTAATAGTTTGGCAAGGCACTTTAAAATAAATATTAGTTCTCAGCTATTTGTTCTGTTGTATATAAGCCAACATTAAGCTATATTTTGTTATTTAGTCATTGTGTTAATTTAGTTATATATTCACATTATTCTTGATCTTTCCACGTAGACATGTTATCACAAACTGCGCATCTTTCAGCTCACTAAGTTCTCTCAGCTCTTGCCACTCATCCTGGCAGTCCTTTGGGAAGCTAGAGAGGTCAGGCAGCTGTTCACATCCTGACCCAGAAAACGATCTTTTTTGCTTAGGAGAGAAATGATAGCTGTCAGTCTTCATTGAAATGAATGTTTTGTTGTTGTTTTTTTATCATTGAGAACCTTTCCAGGAAATGTCCCTTCACCTGCAATGAAGATCCGAATGCAAACAAATTAACCTAAAAGTATCAGTCAAGTGGATTGATAGGAATGGAAGCTTAAATGTATCATACTATGCTTTGAACATAACATTATTATTAAAATAATTTCTCACTCCCTGAGCCCGTTCTCACCTTGTGTCAATGCCTTTTCAGCTCATTAGCCATGTTCTGCTCAGACCCACAGAGAAAAGAACAATAATAAGAACCAGCAATTACACTATTTTGGTCTAGCAACTATAACAGGGATTCTTATCTCAGATTTGGTCTTTTGATGAAAAAGGAAGCCCATATCGGAGTGCAGAGGAGTAGGAGTGATTCAGGCTGCTGTCAAAGTAAATAAAAGGCCTAATTTGCAAAAACAAACCAAGTCTGTGTTGTAATCACGAGCACTGATGCACTGTTTGTCCTGTCAAGCAGTATTTACTGGCATCTAACAAGAACCAATGTTGTTCCTGCATGAAAATCTAACTAAATTAGTGAACAAAACACAAAAAAAATATATAAAAAAGAAAATATGGCTTTAATAAGAACCACCAGAAACTGTTTTCCTCTTCCCTTTACCCCATTGAATTTTAACTTGTACTTCTATTTCATTCAAAAATGTTTAAGTAAAAATAAAATGAGAGAGTACTAAGCAATTTATATATATATATATATATATATCTATATATATATATATATATACATTGCCCAAATTATCCAGAGAATAATTGTTGCAGTGCAAAATTTTATATATATTTATATATATACTAATTATTAACTGGATAATTTGGGCAAGGTGAGCATTACTAGTCATTTTTAAACAAACTATGTCTAAAAATGAAGGTTTTGTAAAAGTGATTTTATAAAGCGGTAAAACTAAAACAATTAAAACGATTTACATCGGAGCATTGTGCATGACTGGAAGAGATACTATATGCATTTATATAGCCCAACCGACTGTTTAAGCCTTATGCCAGGAAAAAGCCTTCCTTATTTTTTCTTTACTGTCTTGGTTAATGCAAAGGATGGATTATTCTCAATTACTTAGTGTCACATTATTCTCATCCAATGTATTTTAATTTATTTAGAAGTAAAATGGTAAAATTAACTAATATAAACATTTGTTTTTTTTATTCTTAACAAATGATAGATTAATAAATAGATTTAAAAAAATATTAAATTGAGAAAATTTTATCCATTGCATGGTCACTAAATGTAATGGCAGAAAAAATGTATGAGGAAAAGAAAGAGCTTAACCTTCTCTAAAGTTTCTATTTTTCTAACTGAATTTGCTCTGACTCTTTCTTCTCAGGTGCCGTAACTAAGCAAAATCCACCTTAGAACGAGGGAACAGAGCAAATCCAACAAATATACAGGAACAAGCTGAGATGAGTTGAGACATTAAAGGAAAAATTGCAAACAGAAACATGATTAAAGGAAAGGAGCAAAAAGTAAGAGAAGAGGAAAAGAGAAATCGATAAATGACATGCAAAAGTGTGTGGGAGAATTAATCTTCAGCTTTCAAGGCGCACAGACATTTACCATAAAGTGTAGCGTGACAAGGAGAGGAGCTTCAGTTTAAACAATTTTGCAGTTTCCGTCATATAAGACTTCCTCTGTGACTCGAGCAGTTTGTGTGAAGTTTTTCACCTCCCGGGAAACGGATACCAGCTGTTCCACTAGATGCCGTCACTGTGTGAGAACGTGTGAGAGAGTGAGGAATTCACAGCAGGTAGGCCAGGAAAGTGAACCATCTATAGGTAGTCTTTCTTCACACTTCAGAAGGAGAGGTTCCCTATCCTGCCTTCATAAGGTTCAGATTCGATGTGGAAACAGACACGTAGAGTCTAGTATGCTTAGGCTGGCAGGGTGCTGCACCTTTTATATCCTAATATGTGGAGTTGCCGTGGGAGGTGAGAGGTAATCTGGGGTTTGATTTAATGTAATATAAAAAGGTTTGGATAACTCAAAGAAAAAAAAACAGTATGTTAAAGCTACTGAGCTGAAATCAAATACGGTCTAAAATGTGGACTTCGGTACCTACTGATCAAACTAGTGGTAATAGTGTGTAACCTGGTGAATGTAACTAATTAGTTTATGTGGTAAATGTTTAAAATGTGGAAAGACAACCTTAAGCTTTATTTGTTTAACGAGGAGGAAAAAAAAACAGAAAATACTTTGTCGATCATTTTTTTGACATTAAGAGCACAAGCACCTATGTATTATGTTGGGATCTTACATGGCGGACCAACAAAAAGCTGAATATGATTGTAAAATTTAATGCAGGATTGCTTGAAATGTAGCTGATATGCATGAATATGGGGAGGCTACGGCACTGTGGGTAGAGTTGTTATCTTGCAATCAGGCAGGCTTAAGGTTCATTTCCAGTTTTTCGCTGTCAATGTAACCCAGGGCAATGCACTTAACTTCAAGTTGCCTTCTGATGCATCAGTGGGTCAGTTCAATTAGAAAAGTGAAATACATAAGAGAAGTCAATTTACCAGTCAAAATATTTATTGTGCACAATAGACTATAGGGGTATAAATCTCTATAATATTGAAGTTAAAATAACGTTTTGTTAGCTCTTAGCAGAAGAGAACAACAATCACAACGTTGTTGATTGTTATAATGTTTGGAATAACAATTATGTATAAGAAATATTCCATATCAACTTTAATGAAGGACACAATAATTTGGGCCTGAGCAAAGCAGCTCTGATTTACAACTCTCTTCAAAGCAAGTTAAGGCACCGCTACTGTTCCAAACGCTGCTATTGGTCAATCCCTAACCACGCCCACGTCGTAACACGTTGGCCCTCTTCCGGGTGAAAGTAGCGGAGATGTAAACAAAAATTCTCGGTTGACGTTTAACTCTCTTTCTGTTACCAGCTCGGTTTGTACTCCCTAGAACTCACCATATTCTGGTTAATAAATATTGATGCGTCCCCGTGAAGCTAGCCGCCCACAAACCCGGAGTTTAAACGACTTTGTGAGCCCGGTATGGGTCCTGTCCGCTGGGCTTTCCGCTGCGGCTCGTGGACGCCGAGCAGGTCTGATTGGTTGTTCGCTGCTAGGTGCGTTCAGCAGGAAGAGAAGGACCGGATTGGACAGTTTGTTTTCACAAAAGATGCGAAGTCTGCGATGGTGAGTTTGCGCTTTAAGGCTTTAGCCGGACTTCTGCAGCTTTCAATCCAGCCAACAAAACAGCCTTGTCAACTGATAGCATTGCCATTTATTTAGTAAGATGCGCACAAACCTATCAACAACTTCAATGATTAATGCTCAGTTGCAGTGGGAAACAAAAAACATAAGGATTCATCTAAAAGCAGGCCACCAGTGCAGAGCCTGCTGAGGAACAGCTGCAAGCATGTGTGAGTGTTTCTGCAGAGACAGGGAAGGTGAGGAAGCTAGGCTGGTGTTATTAACGACAAGAAGCTGGTTTTCTTTTCTTTCTTTGTAAAATAGCCTTGTGTACAGTTTTGCTGTAAATTAAGAATGTGATCAGAACCTCCTTTGACAGCAGATTCCCTCCACAGTTTTAGCTTCATTGGATGATACAAAGTAGCTTACATCAGGGTGTTTATAGGGTGATAACAAACTGACTTTAGGATCAAAGTCGTAAAATTGTATGTGTACAAATAAGGGTTCTTTGTTTCCTGAAACCTGCCCACCACTGCAGCGTCAATTCACAATGCCTAACCATTTGTTCCCACAGGCTGGCCGCTTGTTGCTCAGGAAGTTTGTGTGTGAGAGGATGGGAGTTCCCTGGTCTCAGATCAGATTAGAGCGATCCCCTCGAGGGAAACCATACCTGGCCGCCCCTGTCCAGGTAAACACTCTGTTTTATTCAAGGATACGTGTTTCCTTCTGCTTCTTTCCATTTCCCCTCTAATGATATTGTTTGAAAACTGGTAAGCATGAACACATAGGGCCCCTAAGTATGTGAAATTTTCTATTCAGAGCTGGCCCTAATTATGTATTTTATGGCCAATTTCATTTCATAATAAATAGACGGCTATCTTGTTGGTTCCTCCGACTGACATCCAAAGTTTAGTGTCTCTGTGCAAACCTCAGTTGGAAGGAAAACTTTAACGCTGTCCAATTAAGGTGACTCTAGCGCAGACAAGAACAGGAGAAATTATAAAAGGGATGACATAAATTGTGACATTTAACTATTCAATAATTAATTAATATTTCCTCTGTATGATGACAGCCCTTGCATGTTTCAGTCCTTTTATAATTTCTGTGGGACTTAATTGCATGGGGACTAGAAGCAGCATTAGGCTCACTTGATTCTTTTTTTTTATTTAAAGAAGACACATGTCTCTATTTCTTCTTTTACTACCTTGTTCAGGGCTGATATCTGCCACATTCATTTTTTGCCCATGTAGATTTTCCCACTGCTTCATGAGCAATCTAGAAAATGCTCTTCTTTTTTTTTATTAAGCCTGTGTTTGTCTTTGTCTAAACACTAAACCAATCAAAAACTTTCTTATGCGTTTAAAAAAAATGTGCAGGCTGCTGACTGTTCTGATCAGTCCTGGAGTTTCAACGTGTCCCACCAAGGCGACTATGCTGTTCTAGCTGCGCAGCAGGGCTCACAGGTTGGAGTTGATGTGATGAAGACCACGATGCCAGGTGAAAGCCGACGTTTACCCATAGGCTTTAATAGCAAGAGTAAAATTTAACATATTTAACAACCTTCTGTTCTTAGAGTTTGTATTTTAACCACAACTGTAGCGTCATATTTCAGTTTAATAGCTTTCCAATGACAAATCTACCCAAGCCCTTAATTTGAGGGGGGTTTTTATACTGTCCTGATTTGAATCTGTAGCTCCACACTTTAACCACAAGGTGTCACTGTTGACTAACAAAAAATATTCATTAGCCGATCAGCTTTAAATTTAGCTCTAAGAATGCGTGGATAGTCACTAAAATCAAATGTGCAGATCAGCTGTGATGATTAAGGGTGGTGCTTTTTTTTGCCCATTATTTTTCATCTTCTCACTTTCCTCATGTCTCCGTCTCGCGCAGGCAGCAGCTCCATCCGGGAGTTTTTCCGCATCATGACTCGTCAGTTTACAGCGCACGAGTGGACCACCATCCAATCAGCCGGCTCGGAGCACCAGCAGCTCGCTGCGTTCTACCGCCACTGGGTATCCATGGCAACCATACCACCCTGCACAGGCAGTGGTGTGTGTGTGTGTGTGTGTGTGTGTGTGTGTGTGTGTGTGTGTGTGTGTGTGTGTGTGTGTGT
>JAVLVB010000066.1:1260164-1287856 GCA_032876305.1 Orestias chungarensis | reverse complement strand
GTTTCACCTCCACTTTTCATCGTTCACTTAGACTCTGTTTTTCAATGTCTCTGTATGTCCTTAACTTAATATTCACCGTTTGTTCCTTTATTCCGCTGCTTTTTTTGCACGCACACACAGATGGTCACTGAAAGCAAGGGCTGAGCTAAGTAAAGACGCTGTGAGAATGAGAGGGCGGCGCAGAGACGTCAAGCACTGTTGACTAATGGCAGAGCTCAACGGTTGCCATAGTGATTAGTCCTGTAATGGTGTTATTGTGGCTTATTGGCCATGGAGCACGCCTGGTTTTGGCTGGGTGCACACTCAGACATAAAGCCCCTCTTTTGCAGGCATTTTTTTAAACGTGTGCACAGATTCCCATCTGCTGTAGTTTTTGACACATGCGCTCTCTCAGCACTCTCTCCGTGTCTTTCTTAGGTTTCTCCCACATTAAAAAAAAACACGAAAAACTAATTTTCTTCTTTTATCTGTGCATGTAACTAAACAAGTTTCCTTGGTTTTTGCACCAAGACACTGAAGGAGAGCTTCATTAAGGCCATTGGGACAGGTCTTGGTTTCAACCTACAGAGGGTGGAGTTTCATCTGTCGCCCCAGCCACTCACCCACCGCACAGTGCTGCATGAGACCAAGATGCATCTTGATGAGGAACTAGAGGAGGATTGGATATTTGAAGTAAGTTTGGTTTTAAAAAAACAAAAAAAACATCTTCTGACCTCTACATGTCCACAATATGTCTTATCATATTTAATACATATTTAGCTGACTTCTTACTGAAAGTAGATCACCAAAGAGGGATCTCCTAAAGTTAACCTATCTAATGTTTCACATTCAGTCCAAACAGGGATTATTTCATAAAAAAGTAAACTTGGAACGTACCATTGTTGACATTCAGTTCCACTTAATGAAAGAGGAGACTGCTCTCTTTTACTGCAGGTGTAAATTAAATGCGGCCTTAAGCCAACCCAGCTTCTCTAGATAGAAGACAGGTTTGAAAGGAGCAACATTACAAAGGTTGATTCTTCCTGTCCTCAGCTGCCCTTCATGTCGCCCTGTGTTTTGGAGGGCTGGTTCACACAGAGATGGCATCTTTGGAGGGCTGGTTCAGCAGAAAAAAGGAAGAAAAAAACATGGCTATCGTGTTTTTTTTGAGAAATTTCAAAAAAGATTTTAAGCATTTTTATTATAATTTCTGAGTTCATTTGGTTCCCTATTTAAATTGAAAAAAGCCTCGTAAGATTTCTGTGAGGGAGCAAATGATGGAGCGGCTCCTCATCACTTAAAGCATTCCACAATTCAGTAAATCAGTTTAAAGTATTCAGTCCGCTGAACCTTATTTAAACCTACATGGCTGTAAATTTTGTTTTCTTCAAAAAATCATTGATTCCGAATCCATACGCTTAAAAAACGCCCGCAAATAAAACCTCTAGACACGTCCATCATGATGCTTTTAGTATTATGTAGAAATCTTCATGTGTCTGCTCTTGTTAAGAGGAGAAAATAATACCAATTCAATCCGTGTTGATGAGTAACTGTTTTGTTTGACCTTTTTTTGGTCACAATTTAAAATGTGTGCCTCTCCACACGCTCTGGGTAAATTTGAAATCCAGTCAGTTTTTGACTGTGTTTGTTCCCTTTAAACACTAAGCTCTGGTTCGGGACAAACATGTCTTAATGTCAACCCTTGGCTCTGGAGGGATCAGCCAGGTATTTGTATTTGACACTTTGCAGACACAAGCATTCAGCCATTCCTCAGCAACTGCCGTTTATCATTAAAAAGTCATCGAGGAGAAGCAGGCCCGTCGATCACAGAACCAACACGGAGAGACAGATGGCTATTTTCACTAATAGGCAATTCAAACCCTGTTATATGTGTGCAAGTGCTGATGTGATTCTCTGCAGGAGAGCCTGCTGGACGCTGATCATCACGTCACTGTTGCACTGGGACCAGTGGACCAGGTCGTCTCTGCAGTAAGGAAACGTAACTTTAATTAAAGCTTTTCTGCTGTAAACTAGAAAATGTCATGTAAAAAAGAGCCTTCTTCTGGGTTATAACATAGACGACCATAAATAGTTGTTTTTTTACATCAACCTTTGTCTTGGCTTCTATTTTATTCAATTTTTAATGTTTGCCTCAAGAGGAAACAACTTTATGTTGAATTGACAAATCATTAAGGACTCGCCAAAAGGAATTGAACTATGTCCCTATTAACAAAACCAGTAAATGCAACAAATTACATTTAAACATGGTAACAACGATGCTGAAGATACTGAGATACGTTTTAAGCACAGTTGGAACCATATTAAGTCCAGTTTTCAGGAGGATGCTTTGATGTCCTACTATGAACAACCTCATCGTTAGGCCAGGGCAGATGTTTGTAAAACAAATAAAGAAAAGAATATTAATAACGATAAAAGGCCATTTTCACTCGTTCAGAAAATATTTCTTAAACATATTATGCTTTTTATTTTTATTTAGCCCTTAAAGCTTAATTAACCCAAAATTTCAATCTCATCCTGTTTGAGATTCAGCCACACTTTTTGGGGCACCTTGTAAATGCTTAAAAATGTATTATTCTTTAATGGTAGAAGTAAATATCTTTAGCTTAATTTCAGTACAACCAACATTAAAAATTCTGTATTTAACCTGAGTACATTAATGTATTTAGTGAAATCCCTGTTGGCTGGGTTAGTGGCTGTCCTGCTATTAAAGCTTTCCATTAATCCCATTGCCAATAGAAATGCACAGAGTTTTAAGGTTGTAGAATAAAATAAAAAAGATTGTTGACTTTCCCTTTTTGTAAAATTTTGCCCCCTCATCAAGACTCTGGATGATATGGAAGTAAAGAGAAGTTTGATAACTTTTGGGAAGCCAGTGTTTTAGATCAACATTGGAGTTCAAAACTCATGTGGTGAAAGATTTGACGATGAAATTGTTTTCAATTTACTGAAGAATCAAGCCGTATTGTATCTAAAATGTCCCAGTATTTAAAAAAATACAAACCTGCAACCGTGACACTATGCAACTTTAGGAGAAACGGTTAGAGGAGAAACAAGCCCACAGCATTGCTGATCCTCCACCATGCTTATCGGTGGGTAACGGTTGCTTTTTCACATATATTTGGTTTCGCTTCTAAGTGCTTGAGAAGGAAAAGCTCAACCTGAATTCGCTTTAGCCAAAACACATGGTTACAATTAAGGTTCCAGTTCAGAAAACTCTGCAGGTTAGCGTTTGTGATGATACGACAGAAAAGCCTATGTCCTGGAATCTCTCCTGCTTAACCACTTCTTGCTGTGGTTCTTAGACAGACAGTTTAGTAAAAGTTTGTTACCAACCTTACTCTGATGCCCACTATGTGTTGTGATTTTATTAAATATGGGTTCTGATCCAGACTCTTGGCCGGTGCGGAATAAATGTGAATCTCATTGACCTTTATGAAGGCATAAAACATAAAAAGCTGAATTTATTTTAAAGGGATTTCTTCTTGTAGTAGTAATTCTGCCACCATTATTTAACGTATGGTTTTCTCCTTTAACAGATAATATATGCACTCAAATAGATGAGAGGAGTTTTCAAAACTTGTCAATGTGACTTCATGCTGAAACAAAAAAGGAAAAATTCTTCATTTTAACTGTTTTAACACATCTATACCCAGGGTACAGACGAATTTGTCCACGTCTAATTTTATTTAGAAAAAAACTCAGACACTTGAGGACCGCTGCAATAAACTGACATACATTTTTACCCCACAGCTCTTCATTCCACACCGCTGATACATTCAGTTGCTGTGGAAACCGTGTCCTGGCGGACCACATGGCTCCCTCTTTGCTGTTTGCAGCCACATCTTTAGCAGTTTGAAATCACTTATTAAAGAAGAATATCAAATATTTAATTTGGATTCAGTTCTCTCGTGAAATCACAGCAATTTGTGGTTTTAAAGTCTTAGTCAGACAACTCCGTCTCAAGAATCCTGTACGAGATCTATTTTTAGGTTTGCTTACAGGCTAAGTAAGAAGTCCTTAACTGACTGAATCATAAAAATAAAAAATAGTAATTTTGTTCTTGTGTCTTCCTCGCAGCCTCTTCCTTCTCCCGCCACTTTCATGCTGCTGTCGTTCAGTGAGCTCATCGCCTCGGCCTCGCCGCTGACAGAGGAAGACCCTGCCTACTGGGATAGTTTGAGGATGAAGGCTGAGTCTCAGCAGAGACAGAAGAATGCATAGATACCCGGCTGACAGCCTGTCTCACGCTGACATTCACCTGCTCAACACACACACACACACACACGCAAACCTTTCAGAAGTGCCAAAGAGTAAAACACAAGTTCACTGACATTGAAGCTGCTTTCTTATTCCACTCTAGTCCAGTCAAACGCTGTCAAGTTTCTTTGCAGACCTAAAAATCTACAGTTTGCCTCCAAGGAATCCACTCCGTGTATCTTTAGACGTATGCCAAAGAAAACTCGCAGAACTTTAAACTTTTATACTTTTGTTTTTTCCAGTGTTCTTTTAGCATGATGAGGCCTTTACTTAAAAAGCTACATTCAAAATAATACTGAGCCATATTGACGTTTGTGAGATAAGCAGACAATAATGCATGAACCACAGAAATACATGTTTGTTTTTGTAATTTAATTTCCCTTTAGGATAAATAAAGTATTTCTTGATTTATGTTTTGTTGTCTACTCCAGCTCTGTTTTATTGAGGAAATATACACTTTACTATATCTGCAGGATGTACTGTGTTTTTTTTCTCTCAAAGATGTCTAGCTTTTATTTTATACAGCCTTTTTTTGTTTTTTTGTAGCTTTCCTAATACAATACTTCAATTTCTCAATCTGGGCCAATATGGACCACTAATTTGTACAGTTTAACGTGTCACATCCTTGTTAAACAATACAAAATAACAAAAGTATTAATTTTTTCAGAAAAATGCAGCATCAAAGGGAATATGAGTGTCTATTAAGTCGAGGGTGATATGTTACCCTTGAATTATCTGGATATCATTTATTTGTAAAAATACAGTAACACAGGGCGCCACAGTATATACACCATAAACAGGCTACTGGATACAGTTGTCCTTGGTTTGATTCCCGGGCCTAGACCTGCTGTAGTCATTCCCTTGTCTATTGTATGCTATTTTTCCATTCATATACTGTAGAGTAAAGACCACTTGTGACATAAAATGGTCATTAAAACAAACAAATACAGAAAAACGTTACAAAATGTATGTTTTTGTGCATATTGATTACATAATCTTTCTCTGTTTTTTTTTTGATGGTTTCTTGTAAACTTATACTCACATTTTTTTGCCCTAGTAAAGTTTGCACTCCTTATGTTGAATATTTGAAGAAGTCTGTGTCTTAGCATTATGGTAGCTCTTTATAGTGTAATAAAAAAAAAACATGGCAATGGCAGGTTTGTAAAAGCAATAACAGTGAATTATTTTTAAGATGTTCCCATTATCGACTACTGAAAACATAAAGACGATTTGTAAGGCTGATCAATTAAAGGGGGAATGGTTGCAGTAGCATCTAATCTTGTTTCCAAATCGAGTCTGGCTATCCCAGGAAAATCCAGAAGTTTCTTCAAACCTTCAACGTGTGTACTGGAGCCTTCTGATATGATCTCAAATGCTAATTGCACATCTGTGTTTGCTTATCAATTTAGTCCAGCTAAATATATAGTACTCTTACTTCTCCCATAGAACAGTATAGTCAAACTTTAGTGTACTGGCATGATAGTTGACCTTGTCCCATGTGTTGTTTTCCAAGTTGGGGAAAGAGCGTAAGTCACGAAAAACAAGCTTGCAGTCAATACCTGCAGCTGGAGTGAGCTTATCTGTCTATTATCAAAAAAAAGTTAGCAGTAAGGGAGGGCATACGCCGGAGGGTCAGACAAAAGCCAATGAGGATCCTTTTTCTTCTCAGGTTTGTTGTAATACCACAGAAAAGGGACATTTTTTCTTTCTGTGTGAACATTGTAAGCATCACAGTAACCTGAAACTCACTCTGCTGGTAAAGATCACTGCTGTTATTGTTTTATATGTATTTAATAGTATCTAATACCAAAAACACACTGATAACTGAGTAAAAACGAAATTTGACCAGAAAAATGTGAATTTCCCGCAAATATGCAGTTTGAATGCTTTAAGATTATTTTTTTCCCGGCAACATAATTAGCTAATTAATTGATCACCGGGCTTTGTACTCATTAACACACAAACATGTGTGACTAAATAAGATCAATTAAACCTTTTTGCACAAACCCGGGACTCACATCAGAGCAACGTCAGAACTAACACGATCGATTTAAATCTCCTGGTCGTGGTTCTAGTCCGCTGGCCTTGCAGGGACCGTTTAGGCTCTTCTGGCCAGACTCTGCGAGTCAAAGTTAGACTGAAAAACATTACATGAAACACAGGGAGAGGTTAGACAGGCACTTTGATTGAGATATTAAGTCTGGAGACGCCTTATCACACAGTTGAAGAGCCTGTAAATAAATTTGTGTCAGTTTTTTGTTTTAACAATATAAATTTTGTTTGGCTTGTAAAAATGTATGGAAAAAAAACAAACGAGAGGTGATAGAACTGTAACAAACTGACATTCAGACTAAAATCATGTGATGAACAAATCTGTAGACTGATCCTGCATTTTGCCCTCTAAATTTTTTTTTTGAGATCTCAACACTGGTTTGGATATTGCTATATGGCTTTAGCGCTTTGATTGCTCCATTGTCAGTTCTTTGACTTGTCTTTGTATTTTCATGAAGAGTTGGGAAAAAACTGAAGGTACAGTTAGTTTTCCACCTTTTAACTTGCATTTGTTCTTATTGTAAATATGCTTGAAAATGTTATGTTGATTTACTGATTTTGATGGAAATTCTTGTACATTATTTCAACTGGGAAACCTTTCAGCGTTTTGTATGCCTCCCAAACTTACCAAGCAGTAAATTAAACAAATTTTCCTCCACCATAACCTCTGCACACAAGCAGAAACACCCATCAATGGTCGCATCCGTGCAATGTAAGCATTTATGCCCCAAAGGTGCATGAAAATACACAGAAAATTTGCTGCACACAGGCCAGGTCATACATAAACACATGCAGAGCTATTTGTTTTGACAGTGCTAGTTTGCTGTTGGAGTAAACTGTCATGCTTGACCCCAAAAATAAACATCACTCTAGGACTTGAGACAAAGGTTACAGCGTCCTACTCTGGGCACGCTCACCGACCCACTCAAAAGGCCAGAGAATATAAAACATGTTCCTGTTTGTGTGTTAATTCACATACTTTAACATTTGGAAACAATACTGGTTGCAATACAACCCCTTTGCTTACTCTACAACATAATTCTGACTTAAACATTGAAAAACATGATCTGGGATAACCATGATGAGTAGTAAATAATTCAGAACTGAAGTGACACAATGACCTTAAGCAATCCCTTTGAGTGAATGTGACCATTTAGGGGCCTATGGCACAAGTTGAAGATATGTCAAAGTATTATCTGCAAAACTTTCATTTTGGGCTATAAAATATGTATTTTAGTTTTTCAATGTGTGTGGGGGGAATAATAAATACAACAAAAAAGCTAGTAGAATTTGATTTACAAGATTCTATTTGTTTGGTGTTTTCTTTATGCAATGAACTTATTCATACAGACTCAAGCATGTAAAACACACAAAAACACAGTTGGTTAAATCTCGACAAGCAAGTTACATGTAAAACCTTTTGTTGACATTGCCAAGTTAAAGCATAAATACTGCTGGGTGTTTTAAGTCTCAACTTCACAGAAATGGTGCAATTTTTTTTTGTATTGGTAGTTTTCATGCAACCAGTTTTTGATCATAATTTGTACATTTTTGAAAGCGCTAAAACGAAGCAGCTTAATGCAAACCTGCCTTCTAAAATTGAGTTGGAGGAGTGTACAATCAGTAATCTTTCAATTCAACTTACTCACATTAAAGTCAACCTCATAGAATAATAAATTGGCAAGTAAATTTAAACCAATCAAGGATGCACTGATGCTTAAAATGAAAGTTTCTGCAACACTAGAGCCAGTGTTCACAGCAAAAGGAGTACTTTCCGGTTGGTTAGTATAGTAAGACTGAAGGAGAGTGTGTAGGGTTATTACACAAAGAAGGGAATTAAACTGTTGTCTAAACATCACAAATAAAACTAAAAAGATCATACCTGGTCATTTAGGGTGAAACCTGAAAACTTCCACGTGAACTGACAAGTCTTGAATGATCCAATACACATTAGAATAGATTTGAATGGAAGATATGCTTCAAAATTTGTGCATTTTTTGGCAAGCCATAGAAAACTGCAGCTAAAGTTTCAATTTTAACAGGAATTCTATCAATTAATGAATCAGTGTCATATTTGTTTGAGGATAAACACATTTTTATTATACAATTTATTTATTCCTTTTGTGTTTTGACTGAGGACATTTTTACAGTTTTGTGTTTTTCTTTTTATCGTTAATGCATTTTAGTTGTTTTTTTTACTTTTAACTTTCTTCTTTTTTCCCCCCCAACAAAGTCCTTCAGAACCTAAGTATACCATGTAGGTGCCATTGTTCTTATTTTTATCACATAAAAGAGTTTTCCTGACTGTTTATGAAATTGTTGAGCCATGTCTCTTATATTTAATAGGGAGATTTATTGTGCAGATTAGAGTGCAGTTGCCCCTGTTGTGCTCCTGACTATTGGATGGAGCCTTTCTATCAAGAGTTTGCATGTTTTTTTAAATGCATGTTTCCCAGTTATCAAACCCCTAAAAATGCACTATTATACATCATACCTTGTCTTTCTGTAAGTTGGATCAGCAATGAACACACAACGTTTCCAAAGTGATGGGATTGGATCCAGTGACCCAGAGGAGGATTAAGCGGCTGCTAAAAAAATTGGATGATTGGATGTTTTCATAAGACTTAAATTGTAGAAACTGAAGACATCTCTCTAAATTATCATACCACTGAAAACTCAAACATGGATTCAGTATTTTAATTGTCATCGGTCTAAATTGTTCCAACATAAGTAGCCAAAAAGATATCGGTGTTTGAGAAGTCAATGTTCAAAAAGGTTTTATTTCTGTCATAAGTAATGATGATAGGAATTTAGCAACACGAGGCGATTGCCTCTTGTTCTTCAATTTAGTGAGGCCGATGTCCTTGACAACATAAACCACATTACTGACTTTATACAGCTGTTATTTAAACCCAGCTGTTTCTGAGCAAACACATCTGGTTCTTCTGCGTTCTGACCGACAAAGGTTAAAAAATTACCAAAACATGAGTATGTTCCCATCCCTTTCTTTGACAGCATGTGGATAAAAGCACGTACGCTCACTCGCGCACCCAGATCCTGTGGCTACTGGTTGTTGTTTCAGCTGAGGACAAGAAGATGATAACAACAAGTTCACAGAGGGCTGATGTCGATCAGGCAGGAGGTATGTTTACTGTCCAACTCTAATTAGAGTCTACGTGTGCTTTGGAGCACAAGTTTGGAGGTCGAACATCCGAATGGGAATGAAACATAAAGAAACCTAACTAAATGGGGATTTAATGTTTTAAGTGAAGAAACCTAATCAAACAACCTGGTCCATTGTAAAAGAGTAACAAAAATCAATCTGAGTTCTGTTGCAGTTGCTGAAGCCAGGTGGCATTTCCGTCAGATCTGTAGATTCATGAAACTACTTAAATAAAACCATTCCAAAAACATAAAATATCCATAGAGCCATAAGCCACACCCCGAGCCCTGCAATAACAAGAACATGTGAGAAGCTGAATCAATCCACATTTATCAGTCAGAAAGAGGTTACAAAGCAATTTCTGAGACTTTGGTGAGCCAAAATTAGAGCCAATACCACATACCAAAATTGTCCCTTTCTGTAAGTGCATTTTTGAAGTCAGGACATTGGAATAACATGCGATGTGGTCATGTGTGCTGGATGCAAACATTCACTGGATAATAGTAATTACAGTTTCAGAACATATAACTTTAAAAAGGGATAACAAAGTGGAATAGATATTCATGGTCTTAGACGCTGACCGCCTTTATTGGCTGGTAATGGTAGAATAGGAGGTAAATGAAGCAATGAGTCCTCAGCAATACTCGAAGTACGCCAACACACAACAAGTTCTACCCCTAGCTCTAATTAGCCAGCTGTAGGCTGTAATAATGGACTTTTTTCATGATCTATGTGAAATAATTAGTTCAGATGAATCCGATTGGTCTAAATGAGGACCTAATGATGTAATGGTAATGAGGTTACAAGATTTTCCAGGAAGTAGAACAGAGTGTGTGTCCCTAAATCACCAGCAGAGCAAAACCCACAAACACACGCATCTATCTGGATTGTTTCTTTGAACATCCCTATACACATTTCAAAGGATAACACACACACACGTACAATTAGAGAGTGTGGGTTGTCTCCATTCTTCCACAAGATTTGATCAGGTTTTTATTAGGAGTTTAAATATTTGTATATAAAGTAACACACAGTGGTGCGTCATTGTGACAAATTTTAACAAAAAAACATTTTTAAAATGTCTGGCAGGCACTTCTATTCAGCCGGTTCTGCTGCCAAATCTAGAGACTAATATCTGTAGTCTTGATTGATTTTATTGATGGTTATAAGAGTTAAATAGGACTGACCACAAATGAATGTCACACGTTATTTTTTATTTGTAAAAATTTTATTTGTAGAAAGCTAGAAATGTTAAACATATATAAATATAATATAAAGCAGGTTTCTGGATGGACCACTGACAGAAACCTGAAACCCTGCTTCCAGGTTTAGATTATAACTTAATAAAAAAACAGTAAACAGCTAGAAAACAGATTGTATGACAATATTGAAAAAAAACGGTCAAAGTACTAACAATTTTATTGTTTGAGTTAACTAAGACCTATTGAAAAAGATAATTAAACATAGTTGGATGTCCAGACACCAGGAGTTATTTTTTTGTATTATACACAGGGCCAAACATTTTTGAAATCATGGATAAAAACCCACTTCTTCAAGATTGCCTTTGACTAAAAACATTGACAGTAATTAATACAACTGAGTACTTCATGATTTGATTTGATAACAAAATGAAAGGCTTCTTTAAAATGTTTATTGTTCTTCAAGATCCTCAACATTTTTTTATCATGCAGAGCGCTTTGAACTTTCTTGCTGCTTAACAATGTGCAAAACAAATATACTTGGCTTGACTTGATAGAAGAATGACATTTTTGCCACTAATGATGTATGAAAACCTACTGATAGAAATGTGACAAAGGTAAAAGCAGCGTAAAAAAGTCCTCACTACTGTCAACCTGTTTTCTTATTATTTTGGGTAAAACAGTGGATCAAACCCATTCACTATTTTAGTAGCAAGATCTTACACTAAAATAAATGTACCTTAACCATTAACCCATTTATTTAATTGGTAGGAAAATTCATTGTAGAAAATATTTGTTCTTTTTCTTTACAATCAACAGTAATTCAATTACATATCTTTACCAATTCCTGAGAAATGGTAATGATTTTATTTTTCTAAAACTATCTGATACTTTTAATTAGAAATCTATGCCTTCTCTAGGGTTGAGATATGTTGCCATTTGATTAAGATGTGTTAGAGAAGGGATGCAGCTAAAAGTTGTCAGGTAACTCACAGGTCAACTGAATCTCTTTGAATTCAAATGGAAAATTGACTGAGACAAAATGGCCAGTGATGTTTCAGTGGTGGTCATCACATACATACACACAGAACCACCCAGATGGACATAAAGGGCATGTTGTTCACACGGCCTTGTGAGGCTGCCTCTGTGATCTTTTAATTTGCATGGATCAACACTAATCCCTGATCCCGCTCATCTGTTTTCCACTCCATTGACCCTGGTTGAAAATGTTGCAGCCAGGAAGGATATATGAGGTTTATTTACTTGTCTACATTTGGGCTCGAGTGAATTGCTAAACTGGAAACTTTCCTTTATGGCATTTAGTGTACTAGCCAGCTCGTAACAATTGGTTTACCCCTGCTGTTCAATGTTGATTAAATTCCCCAGAACATTTATTTAATCACATAAAATATTACCTGTTATCATCAATAAAACCCACTAGTAAAGAGAACAATGGCACAAAAAAAGGGAAATCAGAAAGGACTAGTTAACAGATGAGCAGGCCGATTTTGGAAAAATGTATATGTAGACACCTGAGACAAAGCTTTATGTTTAGTTAACTGGTTTAGAGTGAAAAACCCCAACACAATTAAAGAATTATATGGGAAATCACAGAAACCTGAATATTCTTCCATATCATCTATGCATAAATATCAGCAGAAATCGACAGAACTCTCAGTTCTCTGCAGCATTTAGGGGAAACCTTTTAATAATTATTGTTATCAGATTAGCATTTTGCTATTGTGCTGTAAACGAACTTTTCTCCTTACATCAGTTACAGTACCAACCATTGTTTTAATCCAGGTTTGCAGAAGTTCCTTCTTTACCAAGAAATCCTTTAGATTCAAACTGTGACAAAGAGAAGTCCTGTTCAACAATTTTGCATTTGGACGCCTTACTGTCTAAAATAATCCTTGTTTAATGCATCAGTCAGTTCATTAGTGATTCAATTACCTATTCGGTTTCTTTGAACAAAAATGAAATGGATACAAAGAAAATGGCGCCATATGAACCTCAAATTATACATAAAAAAACGTTTTTTATTTAAACACTATTTTTATTTGTCAAAATTATACCCATTTTTCAAAGTCTTTTAGGAAGAATGCTCCATTTTCCATTAACTTTTAACATTTCAAGTAGAAGAATTTAGAAGACTACAATAAATCAATCACTCATCAAAATCTTGACAATGTCCTTTAGATCAAATCTGATCAATGTTTGGCAAGTGCAATATTACAAATGTTTGTTAAACGCTTTAAAAGCCCCAATCATAACAAAACCTATTTGTTTTGAAAATTTAGTAAAATTTAAAACCGGATAAATCTCAAGGATATAATACTTAACATTTATTAATTCGTTTACATTTAGAAAATGAGATTTTTTTTGTCTCATTAAGTGGAGACATAAGTGTAGAAAGCAGTGTTCATATAATTCATTTCTAATCCAGAATAAAGTTGATATGCGAACATTGTGCTCTGTTTGTTTCTATTCAAAAATTTAATCTCATTTTGCAACTAGAATACAATTAGAGGCTGCGTAATTTTCATTCCTAGAAGCGACTCGTGATTTTAGAAACAGATCCAACCCAATCTGCATTTTACACATTAGTTGCTTTATCTCTCCATAACATACAGTCCTATGTTTCTAATGTATTTGTCAGACTTTGCAGATTTATTAGTCCGTGTTGTTGTTATCAAAATTTCCCTTAAATTCCAAAAAATAGCCTGAAAAGAAGTGACATTTATTGATTCTTAATACATTTTTTAAATTCCTAACTGCAAAGAAGAACTACAATTGTAATACAATAATTTATATAAGCTGTTAAAGTAACCAGCCTTCATGAAAAATAAAAGGGTGCATCTTTTGTTAGTATTCCCAGGGTATGAAGCTTTTAAATCATGTTTTATTCTTTATTATTTTTAGCATTTTTCTAATTCATTTAGCACGATTTTTGTTTCATGTTTCGACTTTCTGTTGCTTCACCTTAATTACAGTAAATGGCCAAGTCTAAGTTTAGAAGGTAACAATCCACAGCATGGGAGAGAGAATCCCCCCACTGAGAAGAAGAGAAGAACCACTAGAAGAAAGGACACAAACGCCCAGCACAGCATCAGACCAGAGCAATAACAGAAGCATGTGCTGGGAAAACTCTGGCAGAGAGATGGGGGACCAGTAGAGAAGCAGCAGCAGTGGAAGCAGTGGACCTCAGAGGGCAGATGCTAGAGCACTGACCTCTGAATCAGTATTATGAGTCTATGGTTAGTCATACTCAGTCAAAGACAAAAATAGAATAGAATAGAATAGAATAGAACAGAATATGTAAATTACATGAAAGTCCCATCTAACATTCCTGCTGTGTGTGCTTGTGTCTGATTTCCCTGTTAGATATTCATCCCAAATGTTGTCCAGTCAAAATGATCCAGGTGAAGTTTGCAAAACCATCCCTTTGCCAGTTGGTGTAGTAAAGTATATTTGCATGGTCAGGGGGTGTGAAAGGGTAAAGAGATAACAGGAACCCGAGCAGAGGATGCGCCGGAAGGATGAATGAAAGCAGAGAAGGATCTGAATATCTGACGCTACATTAGGTAAACATTTCATTGTTAGATCAAAAGAACTGAACAGACAGAAGCATTCTAAAATTAAAATAAAAACTAATTTTGTTAGAATAACAGATAGTTAAAGATAGACACATGGCCAAAAGTTAAAAATATCCTTAAATTAATTTTACATTATTTTGATCAATTTGAGAGTATAATCATCTAAATAAGTAATATGAATAGGCTATGTTTTTGCAAAACACAGAACAAGACTACAGGCCTGTGTTCTAATTCCTTCCTGCAGTACCTACTTTCGTAAACTGAGGTGTTTCATAATACTCAGATTTAATCAAATTGATCTGGCAGCTTCCATTGGTCTCGTTTGCACTGATGTTTTCTGAAAACGCGGTTAACCTGAAGCTGTAGACAGATATTTACTTATACTCTATAAAAGGCAAAAACGTTGTTTCCTTACAGCCTAATATTAATTCATATTAAAATTCACGTGTATTAAGGTTGGGTAGCATTCCCACAAATATTTGATATCATTTTTCAGGATTTTGGTTCATAGTTCGTTACATTTTTTATCTTAAAGTCTGCAATCTACATATATTACGAATACTATGCTGTACTGTTACAATTCAAATTAATGTTAATTTTGTTCTTTTGTTGTAAGTTCATCTTTAAGTTTCAGGCGCTGTCACTAAAATGTAGAATGTGCATGCTACAGAGTGAAGATTTGTGATCAAGTTTATCCAGCGACATCTGCAAGCTTCTTATGCCTTTGAAGCATCGTAGGTATGTATTGATAATTTACCATGATATCTACAATTTCAGTTAATTATTTAAAGCGTAGTGTTCTTTTGCGTATATATATTTTACTCCTGTTGAAGTTATGTGAAGCTTTTTGCTTTGCTCTCGACGAAGGTGGACTCTTTCTCTTTGTCTCCCGACCTTCCCTTTATCTGTTCTGCTTCAGCTCTGCGTTTTGTGTTTTTTCATTTTTTTTTATTATTTTTTTATTCTTTTTGGAGCCTCTCTCTGCATATCTTTCGAAAACCAAAAAATCCATCAGCAAGATGCTTTCTTTTTCTTTTTCTGAGGATGACTACGCTAATCTCCTACAGAAAATCAACATGCTGGAAACCAAAATCCAACTACTAGAAGTAAATTTGGAAATAAATTGCGGTTACGATACAACTTTACCTCTTACTGGACATGATGCTGCTACCCGTCAGCTAATCAGCACGGGCAAGGACAACCAGAAACAAGAGGATGTTGCTTTGAATAACAATAGAAGTAATGTCTGGAATGTGCTTAGCGCTAAACCGAAGAGTAAGTCATCTCAGAGGAAGAAGAGAGCCCTGTCTGGTGATAGCTGCGAGGCGACCAGCTGGCCTGCACTACCGACGAGACCAAAATCCTCCTCGATCAGTCGTTCGCAGGACACAGACTTGGACAGCTGTCAGTTGAAAAACCAAAAATGAAGCTTCCTCCTCCTCAAACAACTATCCCATTACAGAACAGATTTGCAACTCTACAGAAATCTAGTTCTCCACTTGATCACCAGGATGATGTCTCTTCACACAGCAAGGTAAACCAAAAAAGCTAATCAGAAAATAAAAGGCAAAGAGGGAAGCAAATGCCTGGTCCTGAGACTGTGATTGTTGGTGATGCTGCAGTGAAGCATTTAAGACATGTATGTGGGAAACTTACAAAAATATTGTACTTTCCAAAGGACATGGTATCAGATGTGAGAGACAATATTGTGGAAATTCTGGCTGAACATCCAACTGTTAAGACCCTTGTTCTACACTTGGGATCTAACGACACTGTGAAACGGCAGTCTGAGGTGCTGAAACACGACTTCAAGAAGCTATTAGATACAGTTAATAATTTGGATGCTGACATGTTCATCAGTGGCCCTCTACCACCAATGAGAGGAGATGAGAGGTTAAGAAGGCTGTTCAGCCTGAACAAATGGCTGTCAGGTGTGTGTGCCACTTACACCTTTAGTTATATTACCATCTACAAACCTCTGAGGAACTGTTCTATTGATGATTTTACTGAACTACTTTCAATTGTATGCACTAATATTGACTGTCTGGTCATAACAGGGGACCTGAATGTACACATGGATGCAGCCCAAGGTAAACAATGTAAAGAACTCACTGCTGTCCTTGAGATGTTTGGTCTAACTCATCTCTTATCTCAAAGGGTGTCGTTATTTTAAATGTGGGTGTTGTGGATGTCGCTTTTTCTGATCATTTTTGCGTTTTCTTTGACCTTTCAGTTACACCCAAGCCAACAGCTGGCCCTACAGTTAATCAAGGAAGACTTGTTGATGATAACACAGGGATTCAGTTTTTGAAAATGATTAGGTTTGAAAATGCTCTGTGTTCTAATGTTGATGATATGTTGAACTCTTACACATCAAGTGTCTTGAAGGTTATGGATGCCATTGCTCCTGTCAATGTTAAAAGTACACAAAAGGCACCATGGAGAAAAGAGATCTCTGTCACGGCACAGAAAAGGAAGTGCCGGAGATCCGAACGGAAATGATGTATGTCAAAGCTCCAGGTTAATTTTGAAATCTACAAAGAAAAGTTGCTTGTGTTTAACCAGACTTTGCATAGAACCAGAGAGAGTTATTTTTCAGACATCATCAACAACTGCAGAAACAACCCTTGTGTCCTGTTTGCTACAGTAAGCAGATTAACAAACCTTCCAGTCTCGACTCCCTTGGAACTGATTTCTACATCCAAATGTCAGGAGTTTGCAGTATTCTTTAATGACAAAGTTCAAGGCATTAAAAAAGCAATTGTTTCCACAACAGACATAGCTCATCTACCCCCAGTTAGACATATGGAGCTGACACAGTTCACACGTGTCTGCGATAAAACTGTTGAAGAGATCATCTGCAGCATGAGTCCATCTACATGCCGCCTGGATGAGCTACCCACTAGATTCCTAGTGTCTGTGCCGAGCAGTCTGCTGCCACAACTCGCTCATTTAGTCAACATCTTACTTCAGACTGGAATATTCCCAAAGGCCTTGAAAACTGCTGTCATTAAGCCTCTTCTAAAGAAGAGCAGTCTAAATGCCACAAAACTGAACACCTACCGGCATATGTCAAACCAGCCATTCTTAGGAAAAGTGCTGGAAAAAGTTGTATACCAACAGCTGAGTGACTTTCTCCTGTCTAACAATGTGTTTGATGCTTTCCAGTCAGGGCTTAGGCCCCACCACAGCACTGAGACAGCTCTAATCAAGGTGACAAATGACATCCGCCTAAAGTCAGATGCAGGCAAAGTCTCTGTCCTAGTTCTGCTGGACCTGACCGCCGCCTTTGATCACCATGTGATTTTATTACAGAGGTTAAAAGACTGGGTGGGAATCAATGGTATGGCTTTCAACTGGTTCAAGTCCCACCTTGAGCGTCTCCGACCGAATGGTTGTGACCTGTGGGGTTCCCCAGGGGTTGATCCTGGGACCCCTTTTATTCAATCTGTACATGCTTCCACTGGGCCAGCTAATACACAGCCATGATGTGTCCTACCACAACTATGCTGATGACACGTGTCTCTGACAGCAGGAGAACATAGGCCTGTTGACTTATTGTGTCACTGTATTAAACAGATCAGTCTGTGGATGCAGAGCAACTTTCTCCAGTTAAACTCAGACAAAACTGAAATCTTTGTCTGTGGCCCACAGAAACAAAGAGAAAGTGTTGTTGGTTACCTTCTGACGCTCTCTCTGGAACCTAAACATTAGGTCAAAAATCTTGGGGTAATACTCGATTCTGACCTGAACTTCAACAGTCACATTAAATCAGTAACATCAACAGCCTTTAATTATCTTAAAAAAAACATTTCCAGAATCAGAGGAATAGTCTCTCAACCAGAACTAGAAGGACTTATCCATGCTTTTATCACTAGCAGGTTAGACTACTGTAACGGCCTGCTCACTGGGCTTTCTAAACGGGCCTTAAGACAGCTTCAGAACATCCAGAATGCTGCTGCTCGAGTTATGACCAAAACCAGGAAATATGACCACATTAGTCCAGTGTCAAGTCTCTGCACTGGCTTCCTGTCACTCAAACAATAGACTTCAAAACAGCCTTGCTTGTGTACAAATCTCTTCATGGTTTAGCCGCAAAGTACATATCTGACATGTTAGAGCCATATAAACCAGCCAGGACTCTGAGAACCTCAGTTAGTGGCCTCCTCCTGATGCCCAGAGTCAGGACCAAACAAAGGGAGGTTTCATTCCAGTTTTATGCTCCTTTAATCTGAAAGTCTTCCTGAAGAGGTGAGACAGGGTTCAACTCTGCCGTTGTTTAAATCCAGGCTGAAAACAGCCTTATTTAACTGTGCATATAGCAACTGAGAATATTATTACTATTATTATTATTATTATTTTATTTTTATTTAATTTCTTTTAAATTCAAAGTTGGTTTTATTGTTTCATTTTCTGCTCTTTTTTTTTCTTATGTAAAGCACTTTGAATTGTCTTGTTCACGAAAATGTGCTATACAAATAAACTTGCCTTGCCTTGCTTTGCCTTGAAGTGACATTGTTAAAGTATGTTATTTGACTGATTCAAGTGTTAAACCCATTCATTTAAATGATGCCTGGATAAATACATCATTCATTTACTTTAGATAAAGTTTCTTGTAAATGTGAATGTAAGCTAACACGTGGGACTGGTGTCAGCATGTATGTTATGTTAATTCTAAGAAACATGTTTATTTGTCTGAGATGGACTGGCGACCTGTCCAGGGTGTACCCCTGCCTCTCGCCCATTGTAAGCTAGAGATAGGCACCAGCAACCCCAGAAGGGTAAGCGGGTTGGATAATGGATGGATGGATGTTTATTTGTTCTTGTAAGTTAAAGACATAGACAGAGCTGATTGTATTTTCTATGTTTCAGTTTTACCTTCCTTTTAACGTCAATAAACCTGTATACAAGGAGTCATCGATCTTCAGATTCTTGATGTTAAGGAGGCGTTTAACTTGCTATCAAGTCATGTAGAGCACACATTATGAGGACAGTACATATGCATTTAAAAAGTATCGGAAAGCCAAGACAACAATTTGTTTGGTAAGCTTCTTATTTTCTCAAAAAACAGTTCCATCAGTGCAAACAGTCACAAGCTAGAATTTTAACGTCCTTACATTTTAAAGTTAAGAGAGGTGAGAAAGATTCTTGGTTTTAGATGAGAACGTGTTTTGCGTCGACCACACAGTTAACTGTGAATACAGGCTGAGAGGCCTCTCAGAGAAAGAAGCCCTTATTCCTAATAAGCTATATAGAAGTATAAAAAATGAGAAAAACAAACAAAAAAACTTTCATTTATAGAGACATTTACTGTGATTTGCTAAAATTAAAGTGAAACTGGGGTCACTGCATCATCTCTGGGTGTTTCGCAGTGGGAGAGACTGATGCTCTTAATAAAATAGATTGCAGCTCAAGGAAAGAGCATTAGGCGGAAAAAATAAAGCAACATTTAAGACATCAAGCAAGAAGTTAAAGTGAATATTAATGAATCTTGAAGATAGAAAATGACCCAAAAAACACAGCCAAATAATAAACAAAGTGGATTAAAAACAACAAATCCGTGTCTTGGAGAGGTTACCACAAAGCCCTGATCTCTGTTCCAAAAGAAATTGTCGTTTGCAAGGAAGTCTTCAACCCTGACTCACTTACTGTACACCAGGTTTGTCCACAGAAACTGGTCGAAATTCAAGCCAAAGGAATCCCAGCTTGAACATGCTGTCACCTTGAAAAATGTTCACTGAGGCAAGGTAGCCAGTTGCATGGACTCGATTGGACTTAGTTTTTTTAACTTAATTAAAGTTCCTCTTAGTTAGCATCGACAGTATAAAGAAAATGTTGTTGTCAACAGGAACTAACCTGGAAAAGAACCTGGTTTACCATTTGCACTGACTAAATGGAGATTTAAGGAGATGAAGCAGAAAAAACTATTAGAAATTTAAAAACACTGATGATCTAGAGTAGTTTCTGTGTTAAATAAAAAAAATAGTCAATGGAAGCTGTAGCTTTTTAAGTGACTATTTAGAAGAGAAACAAAGCTAAAGTTAGAAGCTCTGAGTTAGTTGTAAGATCTAAAGAATAAAAACTAGAATACATATACTTATTCAAAGCAATATGTTTTTAAATTACTTTGTCTAGGACAAAGCGCAAATCCACAAAGAAACAGATCAAAGTGCCCCACCTTGAGAGAGATCACAACAATTGGAAATTAGTAGGAGAAAGTACCAAAACGAGAAAAAATTGGTCAGCATGTCCTTTAGCTGCCAAAACTGAATACCAGTATAATTACGGAGAAAGCTCAGGGAAAGCAAAGCCACTCTGACAATACAATAAGATTTAGAGCTTAGTCTTACAAGTAGACAGGTTTTCTGTCTGATAATTAAGATTTGCAACCCATTTTACTTCTAAAAGATTCTAGACACTGCCAATTAACCTGGAGTCTAAGAGTGACATGCTCAGTTAGGAAGCTATAGGACAATCAGATCCCTGATAATGGAGCTTGATTATAATGGGCTTTATATGTGGAAGAGATCATTCTAAATCCATATCACTAGATGCAGTGTTTGAAGTAAATGAAACGATCAGATTTCTTAGCTGTTGTTTGCAAATTCAATGCGTACTGTTGAGTCTCAGAAAACATGGTGAAAAATGCATTCACAAAAGGATTCCGAGCCTTTTTGTAATTGTAAAGATCCTGTGTGTTTTCCTTTTATTTATTTTTATTTACAGTATGTGAAACAGAAGATGTGCCGGAAACGTCAGTCAGAAACCAGCAGCTTTCATCATCATGCACCCTAAAATACAGCAAACACCTGATCCTAACAACAGGGTCAAACACACTTTATGTCCAGATGTTCCTTACAACAGAAAAAAAAACATGTTAAAGATTGATTAGATGTACCGTTTCCAGGAAATGAAAAAATAATCCGGAGTGGCATGGCTTTATTTATTATTTTTCTTTCTGTATGAAAGGGAACATTTAGAAAGGTTATTAGTCATGTGTCAGGCAACCATAGATCAAAGTGATTTCAGTTTTCAATCAGTTTAGATTTGTTTCATCACGATGTACTTTATAATATTTTGACATAAACAAAACATAAATTAACCTAATTATAAGAAATAAACTGAAGTAAATCATGGTTGTCAATTAGTAAAAAATGTATCAATACATCAGTTAAAAAAACATAAAATTTTAAAACACAAATCAATTTTTTTCAATAATGAAAAAAAGAAAGAAAAAACTTGAAGGTGCTCATTGTTTGTGTGTGTTTTTGTAAAACCTGCGAACAAACCCTGACACAAATGATCCAGCAGACCAAGAACAATAGCTGAAACACATTTTGTCAGTTTTTGTCTTGGCGAACTAATTCTTAAAATAAAAATCCAGATTGTTTTGGCTTTATGTTACTGGACTCCAAAGCCCTCGCTCGCTTACTGCTGCAGCCGTTTGGGTGAATCTTTTACTGCGGTGCAATAATCCATGACTGTGCAGAGAAGTCACACCTGCAAAAACCTTTTCATCAGATCAGCAAGAGTCACAAGATTCTTCCACATATCTGATATTATACAAGAAACTGGAGAATTGGACACAAGTTGTGTGGGTGTAATGGTGGCATAATCAGCTTTATTTAGAAACAGAGCTTAAGCTCAGAAGCTCAGTGAAAACAACACCGTCAATGCATACAGGCTACAAGAGCTTTGTTAGTTATCTAAGAATGCATGTATGCATAATTAACTTGTGATACTAACTCATAGTACTTTAACGTATATATACACAGGACTACTTATGAGATTTCACCTTTACTCATCTGAAAGCCGGTGTCTGTCTCTCTGTATACATATAATTATTATTGCTTCTCATGAGTGTCACAGGTGCTGGTTTTCAGTTATTACCTTAAACATGGATTCTTGCTGTTGGCTATAAATCGGGAACAAATTTAGGCTTTGTCGCCATCAAACAGGACCATGTTAATAACATTGTTGTTTTTTTTCAATTTATCTAACGTTTCCTCAAGTAATCCATCAAATCTGATGCTAAACAGCAATATTTCAATTTTATTATGCTCAAGTTTACATTAGCCCACAGAACATTGACTGTAGTTTTGACTTGATTTACTTTTTCTAAATACTATAACTGATTTCTAAACTATATTTTGATCTTTATTCTTTTTAATTTAATTTCATACTAAAAAGCCATTTTAAAAAATACATTTGTTGAGATTTTTATAGTAACACAAAAAAGATGAAAAACCTTTTTGCTGTGTTTATTTTTTCCTTAGGAAGATTTTATGTTGACCATTTGGACCAATACAAACTTACATCAATCGGTCCTCAACAATTGGCACCTACAGGAATAGAAGATGGTATTTATTGATGTCTCGGTGGACAAAAATTAAAGAAAACATAAAAGTTACTTTTTATATTTAATTTCCATGTACTAAATTTCCAGGAAGATAATGTGACACCTCTACAAATATTCTCTAAGCCGATTTATTTAGATTTTTCTCATGAAGCTGGGGGTGTTGCCATGAATACAACCTGAGGTGGCCTTCATTTAATTCAATTCAATTCACAAACATTTCATAGTTGTGTGTTTTATGTAAACTCTTTAATAAAATGTAATAAAATATCTTTAAAACATGTTTTCTCCCCAATATCCTAGTATATTTAATTAATAATAATTTTACTAGCAGTAACTGATGTAAAATAGGAATACTGTGGTTTAATTTGTTTAATTGAGAAACACAAGATTGTCTTTTTATACATTTTTTTGGAAATATAATTGTCCTGCTGTAGCTGTAATCTATGTAAACTATTTAGTTCTAAAGCTAACAAATCCTCATTTCACTTTCTTTCCAAAAAAAATGGCTGCATGATCACATTTACTAACAACAATCTCCCTTCAACGTCCAAACCCTCCTTTCGCAAAGCTGCGTTAATGTGTTGATCCCTGTATAACATGTGGAATTTCAAAATTATCTGATGAAAAAGAAATAACAGTAAGCCGACTGCTGCGAATAAAGCACTGATGAGATGTGATGATGCTGGTCTACAATTGAAGAGTAAATCTAGGATTTTAAAAAAAGCAAAAACTATTCTATTGTTTTAAATCTACTTTTACCTGTTTTAATATCTTTTAGTTGTAGTTTCTAGTTTTCTCAATATTCTGATTTTGACTTTAATTTATCTTTAATAAATATGTATTTATCTATTCATTTATCAAGTTAGTAATTTTAATATACATGATGACATAATTCCCTGTTCAATATGTTAAAAGTAGATTATTTTGTTATGTATTATTTTTGCCAATATAAAATATACAGTTTTTTTAGCTGGTGTCACTTTAATTTTTTATTTATTTTTTACATTTGTTTTGAAAAAAATTATTGTATTCTTTTATAATGACTGTTTGTTTTTTGCATCCAAAATACAGTAAGTGAATTTTCATATGGCATGTATTTCAGACTCTTCTGCAAGTCTTTGAGAAAGAAACCACATCTTTACGTAAAACTCATGATTAACCTCTTGCTGGTGGCATCGTTGAATCAAATTGGCACATTTTATTTGTTGGTTTAAATCCTGCTACATAATTTTTGCAATATGTTATGATCATTTTCCAATGTATTTATGGAGGATAATGGGTATTTAAATGACTTTAAAAGGGGGAAAAAAATATTTTATTAATCTAAGAAGTAAAATAAACCTATGCAACCACTATAATTTCTGAACTTGATCTGAATAAATTGTGTATTAAAGCTGCAATGACAACATTTCAGCAAGTCTTGTAAGCTTTTACATTTTTGACTTTTAGGTCACTTTAGAATAAAACACAAATCCGGCAAATATTTTAAAAAAAATATGTAAATAACGAATATTACCACGTTATGATGACCAATTTTAAAAACTATGTGTGAATTAGTCTGGGTCAGCCAGAATTAATGAATGAAATTTCTTTGTACCCCTGTCAGATTTAGGTGTAAAGTAATATTTTCATTCATATTCTTTTCTTCCTGAATCAAAGTAGTATTTACATTTTTGGGTGGCCCTGGATTCAGATTCTAGTCCTGACTTGTTGCTTAAGAATCAGTCGAGGTAGCTAAAGGTTAGGTTGATGGCAGGGATGCATTTCTACCTTGTAAACTTGGAGGTGACAAAAATGATGAGAATAAATCTAAATCTGCAAGGGGTAGGTATAATTTTAGGCTTAGCTTCATCTTTGTCAGATTTGTACAGGGCTAAGTGAAGTGAAATTAGAAGAAAATAAGATTCGTGAATTGACCGTATGTCTGGTAAAAAGTAGTAATCTGTTTCTGGACTCAGAAACAAAAAACTGTGCCTGATTCATCCAGTCAGCTCTACAAACTAAAACCCACCAAAATTGGTTATTCCTGCAGACATAAAAATGATAAAGGCAGAGCACGTGGATACCTGTTCACATTGATGTCACCCTAAGCAAGACGCAACCCGAACCAGTGCAGGTTCCTTCAAGCTACGTTTTCAGACAGTGCTACATGTGGGTAAAAATGCTGATTTGTTGAACGCCAACAACTGATTTCATTCAAAAGAAGCCAAAGTATAAAATACGCTTAAAAACAAAAGGAGCACAAGTTGAAACGCCAAACCGCAGCTGCTGTGAGACATCTTGATTTCTGGGTTATTATTACTATGTTCATTCCCTTTTGTCTTCCAACATTTACCTTTTCAAAACAAACCCTGTTGTCGGTTTCCTCGACAAATCCCAGCCAGCTGGCCGTATGTTAACAGTTTTGAGCAGCTGTTCCATTCAGCGAAGCAAAACCAGACTTAAAGACAGATGCAGGAAGTGAAGAGTAGTATCGTTTTGCATTAGAGGTCTTTCTTGCACTCAAGGACATGATGGACAGCAAGTCGTACAAAATCCATTCTTCAGCACCCACCCTAAATTAAATAAATGAATTATGGGGGTTTGTTCTGTTTGCACATGGCGAATGAGGGCAACAGTGGTCATCAGTGTGGTCGCCGTCAGTTTCAACCCAGTTCTGTTTAATCCAGACAAGAGTCTGGGTATCATCTGAATGTGAACCACTGAAGAGAGCTAAACGACCAGTCTAGCTGGAACTGGAGTTTTTGGCCAAGGTTTTTATCCTCAATTTGATTATATCAGTCCATCTCTTGGAGGATAAACAAAGGACTTGTACAGCTGCTGTCCCTTAAGTCATTTGAAGAACACTTCCACTGGTCAATTGAGATGGGGAAAGTTTTCCTTCATTTACGATGAAAGTGTTTTTCACCCATCAGGTGTAAAATCCCACTTTTTACACAGTGCATTTGCATAACCACAGATCTGTGTGACTGTTTTTTCTGTGTTTTTCCAGGTTTCAAATCCAGTAGCTTACATTTTGAACACCTGTGTATGATTCTACAAACTGGTTTCTCTTAGAAACATTGTCCCGATGCTGTAGGAGACCTTCCTCATAGAGGCCGGAGGAGCCGATCGAGTGCTGGTAAGTGAGGCATGGCTGTGGGAAGTCCCTGCCTCCAGGAAGTAACACGTCCCTGGAATCTCTTTGGGAAAATTGTCTGGGAGCTCCAGCCGAGACCGAGGGATGAATGAAAAAGAGCGGTCATCCTTCAACAATCTATTGATAAAAGAACAGAGTCAGGTCTTTAAAAAAGGGTATGAAACAAAATTAAATAAAATGCATTAGTTGTTTACAATTATGACTCTGCGATGCGGGAAGATTCTGCAGAGGGTCAAGGTGACACAACGGTTGTATCAGTGATTATTGCTTTTCTTTGTCGCTTTGGTGCATTTCTCAAATCATCCTCTACATTTGCAAAACAATAAGTGCATTACTCAACACAGTTCATATAAACAGCAAAACATCCCTACCTTTATGGAGGACCAAAACTGCCATATTTAAAAACAAAAGCACAAATATATACAGTATTTTGTTTTCCATCAAACAATAAACACTCACTGGCCACTTTATTAGGAACACCTGTCCAACTGCTCGTTAACACAAATTCAGCCAATCACATTGGAGCATCTCAATGGATTTAGGCATGTAGACATGGTCAAGACAATCTGCTGTAGTTCAAACCGAGCATTTGAATGGGGAAGAAAGGTGATTTAAGTGACTTTGAACGTGGCATGGTTGTTGGTGCCAAACGGGCTGGTCTGAGTATTTCAGAAACTGATAATCTACTGGGATTTTCACGCACAATCATCTCTAGGGTCTACAGAGAATGGTCCGAAAAAGAGAAAAGTATCCAGTTCAGTGGGAGAAAAGGCCTTGTTGACGCCAGAGGTCAGACGAGAATGGTCTGACTGGTTCGAGCTGATAGGAAGGCAACAGTAACTCATATACCCACTCATTACAACCAAGGTATGCAGAATAGCATCTCTATACGCACAACATATCGAACCATGAGGCAGATCGGCTACTGAAGCAGAAGACCACACCGGGTACTAAATCCTGTCAGCTAAGAACAGGAAACTAAGGCTACAATTCGCACAGGCTCACCGAAATCGCACAATAGAAGAATAGAGAAGCGTTGCCTGGTCTGATGAGTCTCGATTTCTGCTACAACAACGATGGTAGGTTTAGAATTTGGTGTGAACAACATGAAAGCATGGATCCATCCTGCCTTGTCAACGGTTCAGGCTGGTGGTGGGGGTGTAATGGTGTGGGGGATATTTTCTTGGCACTCTTTGGGCCCCTTAGTACCAAATGACCATCGTTGCAACACCATAGCCTACCTGAGTATTGTTGCTGATCTTGTTGCCATGTCTATCCCTTTATGAGCAACAGTGTACCCATGTTCTGATGGCTACTTCCAGCAGGATAATGCACCATGTCATAAATCTTAAATCATCTCAGACTGGTTTCTTGAACAGAACAATGAGTTCAATGTACTCAAATGGCCTCCACAGTCACCAGATCTCAATACAATAGAGCACCTTTTGGATGTGGTGCACAGGAGATTCGCATCTTAGATGTGCAGCAAAAAAATCTGTGGAACTGCATGATGCCATCATGTCAATATGGACCAACCTTTCTGGGGAATGTTTTCAGTACCTTGTTGATTCCATGTCATGAAGGATTAAGGCAATTCTGAAGGCAAAAGGGGGTCCAACCCTGTACGAGCAAGGTGTACCTAATAATGTGGCTGTTTTTTTCCCCTCATATATGCATTGTTGTCAAAATTGACCAAAGGTGTAGGAGCTGGACGAAGAAGGGCAGACAAAATAAGATGGAAGAGGGAATGTAAAACCAAAACATGCATGAGTAAGGAAAAAAAATATATATATATATATATATATATATATATATATATATATATATATATATATATATATATATATATATATATATATATATATATATATATATATATATATATATATATATATATAATAAAAAAAAAAAAAAAAAAAAAAAAAAA